>JAOYSI010021452.1:1337-34794 GCA_025775065.1 Hiodon alosoides | reverse complement strand
TTAGAATGGGATGTCATAAAAGCTCCTGTAGGTGTAATGTGTAGGTGTCCCAATACTTTTGTCCATATAGTGTATACTGTGTAAACAACTAGCATTTTTGTTGTTGTAGTTTATCTTATCCCAAATTTTCCCAAGAGTTCTGAACGAGCAGCAGAACCTGCATGAACTTAGTAGCGGAAACCGCACCTGCTAGTCGACCTCGCCTCTATGTTCTACTCACGATCTGAGCAGAGGTGATGCCAGCGGAGTATCCAACAGGACTTTTGTTTACAAATGAGCTCGGGCTGCAGTACAGAAGAGGCCCATTGTTCTGGCACTCAGGTCGGTGTACCGTAACCATTTTTCTTCTCATTTCCCAGTTAATTCCCCGGACAAGGATTTATTTTGTTCTTATATTTACTGTATCTTTGAGTAATGGAGCGGTTAAATTTCAATAAGCTATTGGTCAAAATAAACTGGTGTTGTTCACTCGCCCAGAAGTTATATAGGAAGGCCGGCATTTGGGTAAAGAAATTTTTATTTCATGCCCTGACACAGGTGTTTGGAATGTCATTGCATGAAAGAAAGCTTTAAAATTTGAATGTAGTTGTAAATATGCCGAGTTCTTCAGGCCAATGAAGGAGAGTGGCCGTATTGGAGTACCAGACGGAGATGCTGCAGCCCCGCTGTGGTTTTATTTGAAGTATTCTCTGTGGGCATTCAGAGGAAATATGTTTATCCATTCAGAGTATTTCACAAACCTTGTGCCTTGTTTTGCTTGCTTGTGAGTATGCTATTCTCCAGCGGGAAAGGTGATAAAGCGATCGCCATTGTTTATGGTATGTCCTTCCATTGTTCTCAGATGTGGAATATTGATCACAGACGAAAAGCAAAGGAACAGGGATTTCAGGTTTAATATTCAAAACGCATCAACACAAACGCGGTTATTTTGTGGCTGGCGCTACACTAGATGGGCCGTTTCCATTATAACCCAAGGCAGATAACCTGACCACAGCTTTGCTTTTTAAACAGGGGCCGAATAAGGGCTGCCATTCCAGCGACACAATGTCACAATGTGTCCACAAAGCGCATAAAGCCGTTTTTTTTAGCTTAATTCTAAACCCGCCTTTCACTTGCAGTTTTAGAAACGTATGCCCAATATTTATGGGCACTTTGCACAACAGGTGATTATTACCATTGCTGGCAGAGCCTCTGGTTATGAACAATACATGTTCTTGTCCTTATTAAATTGAGAAAAAGTTTTTATTGTCGAAAACAAACCCCTTGTTGACCAAAGGATCATTATCGTATTTACTGCAATCAAATGCATTATAATGCCCGAGCAATAAATAGTCCTTAAAATTACTTGCTGTAAATTACTGTAAATAGATATTTAAAATTAAAGCACAAGTGTGATCTTATACTTCTCCCCTGCCTGGGTGGGTTTAACTCCACCACTGGATTTTGGCAATTATCACGCACTTGCAGTATGTCTTGGAGATGGGTGCCGGGAATCCTTGTGTATATCTTTAGAGTAGGACTTGCAGGGCAGCGGAGAAAAGGTAATTCAAGTCTCCCGTAAATGAACAATTAAGAGTTCTGCTCAAGGAATTGCTTATACTGTTGCTTTTTCCTCCCCCAGCTCACTTTTACAACGGTTGTCGTTCCGAGACGGCTCGGTCATCAAACACCGTATCCCAGTGTTCCACAGTTCTCTCACCTCAGCAATTAGCTGTACTGTAGAGCTCCCCCAGGAGCCGGAAAAAGCAGCCGAGCGAAACCAAGCCAAGCAAGGCAGAAACCAACTCCCCAGCACAGGCCTTCACACGGCAATGGAAGTTGGATGGTGTCATCAACCCATACGTGCGAACACTTTCAGTCTCTCGGCGCAGTTATCTGTCTTAGTCAGGATCAGGCTGAATGAGTGCTTCCCGACTGGCTCTGATGTTTCGGACGGATAAGGGCGTACTGGGTCGTTTGATTCAGATTGGTAGTTCGGAGTCTGGATCGTGTCACAACCACCTAGCTTCCTGGGGTACTGTAGGCTTGTTCTTACGGTGACTGACTTGTCAACCTCCCATAACGGCTCCTTGGCCTGCATCGTGTCAAATGAGGAACGGGTCCGAGGCGGCTGGGTAGGAGGAGCTCGGTCATGCTTCTGCATTCTCCCTGTTGGGTGGTTTGTGCCTGTAAGCAAAGGCATTTCACATACAGTTGGCAGTTCCAAACAGAGCTGAGTGCGAGGAAAATAAATGGCAAATCGAAATTAAATGAATCCTTGTGGTATTGCTGTCAGCCAGTCGTGTGTTTTGTTTGTCCTCGTTTGCCTTTGTTTGCTTTGTGACAAATCCAAAATAGTTTTTCCAAACCTTGATGCTCCAATTCTACATTTTCTATAAATAAATAGAAGGTTAATTGCGGTTAAATAAGCTGTTTTAACGTTGATCTGTATAAAAAGTCTGGACTTCTGAGTCCGGTGTTCTGGGCTGCCTGCCTAGCGGTGTACACTCGTGAATTGTTCTGGAGAAGAGCGTAAAACTAGTGTAGATGTAGTTAAATTCGCAGAATATATATTAGTATAGGTTAGCAGGCATTGAAAATGTCTAGCTTTCTCTATCCTAGATGCCGCACGTCTGCTAATATCAGAATACAAGCCTTAATAATATCAACACAGAATTGTACAGAATATCTCCTGCTAAATTAAACATCCTGCGATAAGCCGAAAACATTTCCTCATTGTGTTTCTGACCCCATTTGTGAATGATATTCGCTATATACGTTTCTTTGGCTCCTGTGACCAGGCTGTCCAGTGAAAGACCAGCGTGGCCCCGCAGTTGTTAATCTTCCACAAGAATAAGTAAAGGAAAACGGCTATTTCAAAACGGCCTTGAGAGGGAAGGCCGTCATTTCCAGGAGTGCACGCCAGTATCTAGATGGAAATCTTGAAATTGCTCTGCTTATCAAAGTGAAAAGCCCTCAAGAGCATGGGTCTCTGCACGATTAAATAGAGTTCGGTATGCAGGGGCGGGCCCGTTGGTATTTACATTAAAATGGCATACCCCTAGCCCAAGAGCAGCCTTGACAGAGCTAGATTTTACAGTTCTGAATTGCTGGATCTGTTAAGCATTCCGGCTGTTTTATCATATAAAAAAATATGGTTTGAGAGGATACTGTACATAGATAAATGCAGAAATTTTGCGATGCTGAAATTTTCAAAGCACATTCCCTTTTTCATTTTCTCATTAAAGACACAGTTTAAACACAGTTTAATGGCTGTAACAGGTTTAGTCTCATTTTAGTTGCCCTGAGACGAGGGGAAGAAACGTCATCAGAAACGTGTATTGCTAGAATGCGCCACCTTTGATGTAATCTGTGTTTTGTTGGTTAAAACTGACTTTTTTTTTCCATCAGTACTTTTACACTGATGTAAATGCATTCATCAGTATTTTAAAAATATTTTAATAAATAATTTCATAGGTGTGACATTATAAAATGTTAAACCTTGATTGCTTTGTTTTGGGTACATTTTCCACGCAAAGATTTTTGAAAGCTTCCCAAGCCTTCCCTTGGCTACTACTGAGAAACTACTGAGTGCTGACAAGCTGTCTTTATATTAACTCTAAAATCACCTACAATGAATCACAACCTCAAGTGGATAGTTAATGGTTAGTATTGTACCATAGAATAACAAAAAGACCCACTTTGCTTTCCTAATCACCATATCAAATTGACTTGTTGTTGATATACATTTTAAGAAAATTTGTAAGGGGTCCTGAGTAGTCTTTTTTTGGACTTTGGCAGTAGTTTGCAGGCAGCCAATAATGTTTAGTGTGTTTGTACCCAATGTATGGAATGTCTGCCATGGAGATATTAGTATTTTCTGAAGTTTCTTCCTTGTTTAGCCTCAAACTGCTATTGTGAATTGTTTCGATTGTATAAAAAAAACATGTAAATAACATTAAATGTTTGTTTTTTGAGGTAAAAAAAAAAAAAAAAAAAACAATTAAAAAATCCCAGTATGTAAACCAGTACAGGGTGCCTTTAACATCCTACGGAAAATGCAGGAAAGACATTGGAATTCCTGGTTAACTCCACAGGCCGTTACGTTTTAGTATCTCATCATTAAAGAAAGTCATTTTTCTTTCTGGATGGTTTTAATATCCATGATCATTATATTATTTTGTTACTGTGACGGCTGTTTCTAGTGGTGATTGTGTCATTATTACTTTTCATTTGTAAAAACAAACAGAACTGAAAAACTAAGCTTAAGTTAATGATGGAATGATTTATTATTATTAACCTGTAAGTCTCTCTGACTTTACAAATAAATGCACCTGGGTAACCTTAATTTAATTACTGGGGCTTTATGGCCTGTGCTACAATGTCCCTGGACTGATTGATTCACATTTGGATGCCAGTTTCACGTCTTCCTCATGTCCTCTCGTGAACTTAGCTTGTGTTGTTGAATTGGGCACCAGTGTTTTTACAGTGTATTAGTACTGAGCAGATGTTACGCTTTCCTAAGTTGCAGTCTTAAATAAATCACTGTCAAACAACTGTGGTAAAAATATGACCCAAGTGGTCCGGCCCGACGCATACGCATCGGTATATATAAAAGGCTATATTAGATTTTGCTCATAAGGTGAGGTGAGACGATCAGGAGTGTCTAGATAGAGAAATTACAACACTTCAGTGTTGCTTTTCCTGCAGTAGGAGTGCCTCTCATGGGCCTTCTTACGGTTGGATATGTTTTTTCTTACAGTGTAGGGGATTGTCTGTGTATCATTATCGAGGCTTGTTGCAAAATGAGATTGCTTGGGTTGGACAGTATAGGTTGTGTTGGTAGTTCTTATAAATATGGAGTCTCTGTGTAAAGGTTAACGTCATAGAAAGCATTCAAATTCTTCCAGAACGTTTTCCCTTTGTCAGCTTTGTTTGGCTTGCGTGCAAATATGCAAGGAGGTCCAGTTAGACTAGCTTTGTTATCTAAAGGGGTGCATGGCTGGTTAATGTTAAGTGGAGTAAATTTTTATTATATTTGATCGTGTAAATCATTACCCCGGGTGGGATGATGCGGCGGCTGCTTCAATTTCTTAAGGTCGTGGGGGGCAGAAACACCTTGATTGACACCTGAGAATGTCTGTGTTATGTCTCTGTCTATGAATAAAGCTGCTGCCCAGTATTTACAGAACAACTGGAGTCTCTGGTACGCTACAGAGAAAGGTAGCCATTTAGTTAAATTATGCGTAGCTTGCTTACAAAAACTAGATGTTTAACTTGCAAAGTAGGCAATTACTTGATTTCTTCTCTCTGAACCAGGATACAAATTCATCATTCTCAAGAAATTTTAGCATGTATGTTGCTAATTTTGTATATGTATTCTTGAATCAGTAGTTTGCAGTATTTCTACTTTTGTTTTGTGTGGGCATTTACTTTAAAATAAAGTTATGGATACACCTCATTTTGGATCATCTCTTTTGATATGGC
The DNA here is from genome assembly GCA_025775065.1 of Hiodon alosoides. Taxonomy (NCBI): domain Eukaryota; kingdom Metazoa; phylum Chordata; class Actinopteri; order Hiodontiformes; family Hiodontidae; genus Hiodon; species Hiodon alosoides. Next base: position 29,328 of record JAOYSI010021452.1, on the reverse strand, counting down.
TTTGTGTTTTAGATGTTGTACTGATTATTTTTTATTTTTTATTTTCCATGCCTAGATAAACTTGCTTAATTGTCACAGCCAATTCACAGTGAACCTTACAGACCCCAGTAGGGTTGCTAATGCAGTGTGTGTGTGCGCGCTCGTGTGCTGAAATCATTTTAATTTGAGAAAAGTAATCATTTCTACGGAGCCTTACTAAATGATATCGTAATTGAAAGCGTTGCAGTGATGACCAAGGATTTGCCAGAGCCATTAGCACCAGCGGGGGCGCCGCCCTCTCAAGAGAGCACAGTTGCATGTACTCAGTGGCCCATGATGGAGGTCTGATGACTGCCGAATCCCAAAGAGAGGTGATTTAATGTGCTCTCTGCCTCACCTCCCCTGCCAGTCGCCGCGCTGCTCTGTGGTGACACGTTTACAGGCTACGGTGAAGCCAGATGGAAGCGACCACCATCCGCGCCGGGCCCCCTTATCGCTGGCCTGTTATTTACGACTGGTGCTCTGAGGGGCGCAACCCAGCCCCATGGTAGGGGAGATAGTGGCGCTGGGATTGACATTTAGGAAATCTCAGCACTGGTGGTGGTGCTGTTGTCAATTACCCAATATTGTGTGTGTGTGTGTGTGTGTGTGTGTGTGTGTGTGTGAGAGAGAGAGGGGGAGAGATTAGTGATTAGAGAATGTTTCCAACTAAAATATGATTGAATATAAAAAGCTTTTTCTCAGTGTCTTTTTGTAAAAATCTATTAAGTTTATATTCCACAGAGGGTTAGTGAGACATATTGTTGATGAAGTATGTATATGCCTTCTTGTAGTCAAGTATTCTAAAGCAGATGGTGTGTTTGGACAGCACAGACTGATGAGCAGTGAAGGAATTGACATTTTATAATGTTATACCTCGGTACCGAGGGAGTTGTGTTTTTTATGTATGTGTAAAACATGCCTATTAAATTACTGCCCTTGTGTTCTTTTCATTCTCCAATAAAGACAAATGTGTTGGATATGACGGTTTCAATACTTTTATCGTTGGAATGCTAGCTTCTGTCTTTTGTTGCACTAATTTACTGTTTAACAAATATTATGACAAAAATATTTTATATTACATGCCTGCTGTGTGTCTAGGAGCAAATACTTTACTGACTTTGAAAGATTACTTTGTGTAATTTGTGGATTTGTGTTCTGTAGCCTCAGGTGCAGTTGTTTGGTTTAATTTAGTTCAATTTTGCTGTCTGATTTACTAGTGAAAACACTCTCATTTGGACCACTTCACAGAAAATGACATGGGCAGTTTTTTACTTAACAATATTAGAATTAATAATGAGTTTGCAAACACAGTGATTATTGTTGAAGCCATTTAATTAGAGAATGTAAGGTTGGCAATACACACACACACGTGTAATCAATTTATAAGCAATTATTACAAGGAGTAATTATTTCCAGATTTCCCATGTACATTTTTAAGTTAAGTAACTATTATTACTAAATGTTTTTTTTATACACATAATTAAAAAAAAAAAAACCCACAAGATTATACTGTTGCTGGGGGAAAATGGCCGTCCTTTCCCTGCACCCCCTGTGCTTTTGCCACGGTTACTGAATATCAGAATGTATTATTATGAGAGCTGTTAGCATAAAAGGTGTAATTGACTTAGCATTGCTCCAGCGGATGTAATTTCTCCTTCTTGGCGATGTGGTACCAATCTTCTCCAATCTTTTGTGTTTTACCAGTAATATCACGGCTGGCTTTTGTTACTCAAAGCAAGGTCTTTTCACAGGTAGTCCTTATACGTCGTATAAAGGAGATTTTTGAGTGCCTTGCTATTCTTTTGAAGCACGTCTGTACAAAGCGCGCAGATTTTGATGCGCTGACTTGCAGTAGCTGCTTGGTGTAGTGGTTAAGGTGACTGACTTTAAAACACCGAAGGGTGCTTAACCTGAGCATTTTTATTAAATGGTAAGCCCATTGAAATGAAGTAGCGTGCAACGGCAGCTGGCAGACGGAATAAGTGTGTGACCTTCACTAGAGTCTGCCCTCAAAATCACAAGAAGATCGTTTGATCAGATCGCTGATTGTACCAATATATTATGAAGGAAAATTCAAAAGCAACCCATTCTGATATACAAAAGGAGTCTATTGACACATTTTGCGCTTTATTCATCAATGCAATTTGCATGAGATGTTTTGCAGCAGTAGATCAGCCAAATTGGGAATACTCAGTCGTTTTTGTACTCGGTTTGCGTTTGCTTCAGGGACATGAGGTTGTGTGACAGACTGGTTTGTGTTCATTGTTAACAAAGCAGGAATAAAGGATTCAACACGAGAACAAGCCCAGAATTGTTGACACGATAACTTGAGTGTGGCAGGGGTCTTCTGGGAAGTGGTAAAAAAACAACCCCCTCGGAATGCCCCAAAGAGTACCACGACGCATCACGCAAGAGTGGTTACAGATGATGTGCAAGTCTGCTTTTATTTTATTTTATTTCAGCATGGGCAATCATCTTTGAGCTCACTTTCCCCACCTCACAGCTACACCAAATACAGTGTCGCTTACTGTGTAAGATCTGCTTCTCTGCTCAGTGCACTTCTTTAACACTAACATCCCATTCGTTTGTGAAGTTTGATTTAATATATCATTGAATTGGCAGATTTAGTGTTCTTATTTTAAGTTTGCACTAAGCACTATTGATCTTTAAGCACAATTAAATTATCCTAGCAGTATATATCATATAAGTATCTGTCCTTATCCCCCACCCCCATTATACCCGAGATAGATGCATTGTTTTTTAGGCGGTCCACAAGATGGAGGCAAAAAGGGATGCACGTCTATTTAGATGGCATTCAGTTCTTCATTCCTATTCACACTCATTCATCCAGGCATTCATTTACTCCCATTCATTCAATCAGATCAGCTAGCTCCAGTGAGACAGCCGCCTTAGGAGAAGTTATATTGTTAAATATACATTTAGCAGGAAAGCAATTGAATGAATTAATTGTGAACGGCTTGTGTGTAAATGAATCTGTCTCGCCACTGGGTCCCATACGCCTGGCAAAGAATCGCTTTATGCCCTGGCATTCCAGGAGTGAGCCTTTTGTGTGATCACACACCATTAGCATGGACACGAGGGAAATGGTAATCCACTGGCATAAAGCTACTAGTTATCTGCACCACAGGCTACGGGGGAAAGCAAGTCTTTTTGCAGCTGGGAGCAATTGATAACCCCGGACAGTTAAGGGGCTAAATCTAAGAGCTTTTCAGGCAATTAGTGTCTAAAAACGACAATTGCTACCATGCACGTTCACATGACCATGCATATTTATGTATGGCGGAGGTCATAGCCTTCGCATAATAATTTGACTCTCTCCCTTGAAAGAGGCTGTCAGAAGAGGCATTACAGTGCTGTCGGGATTCACAGGGAGTTCCCAACGGTTGTTACGCGCATCACAGATCTCTCAGCGACCCTTGACCTTGGCCTTTGCTTTTATTTATACTTCTGTTTGTCCTGCGTTGAAGCAGGCCTTTCAGGTCACCTGCTTCTTCTGGGGATAGACAGTGATATTTTTTCAGAGGAGATAATGGAACAGCTTTATAATTTATATGTGCAAAATATAGGCACGGTAAGTAAAAAGAATGTGAATTACAATACAATTTTTAAATAGTTAGTAACTAAAGTCTGAAACATTGAGCATACAGTTTTGATCCAAGATTCCAAAAATACAATATAATTCTTCCAGGCTTGATTTGGAACAACGTTTAAAAAAAAAAATGTTTTTCTATAATGAGATTTTTGTTAAAAGGGTTGGCTTAAACTAGTAATCAATATACTGGTCCGGTTAGGGTTTGATTTGGTTGCAAATTAACCAGTCACAGCTATTTCCTTTAAGAAGCAATGCGTTTGACAGGACTATTTTTTTATATGGCAAAGGCCTGCCACATGATTTGTGATTGATGCTTCAGGGCACTACAGACAAACAGCAGACAAATGCAGTGTTCATTCCTGTTTTTTTTTTTTTTTTTTATGTATTGAAATAAACCTTTTACTGTTTTTAAATTGATCAAGGCTACTGTATTATACATTAGGTTTTCTACATGAACACCGATAACGTTTATTTTATTAACTCAAATATACGTTTGGCAGCTCCTTGCGCTGTGAAGGACGTGGTTGATCTTTATCAATGCTGCCACATCTATATAATTTGCATGCATTTGCAAACACAAATTTGTATGTATCCATTTCATTGTGTGTGTGTGTGTGTGTCATTTGGGAGTGAGGATAGATGGATAGATGGGTCTTTATTGTCTGTTGTGTACAAAAATTGTTTTGCATAATCACCAGAGTGCAGACATCCATTATCAACATCCAACAAATATCCACAACTCACAGACACTCATCTATAATTATTCAATAAGAAAAAACTTGCGAAGCCAACCAGCAGTCTGATCATGACAGTACCATAAAATATGTTGCGGGTGTATGGCCACAAACAATGTCTTTTCTGGACGTAGTTGGAACCTTTGTTGAACAATTTCTGTATGGCAGTTGTTTTGCAGCCGCTCTGCTTGTTGACAGTGATGCAGGAACCCGTGTCTGTTGTGTAACATTTAAAGTGACCACATTCTGATCCCCAACAGGACCACCAGGGGCACTATGGAGTGGATGCCATTTCAAGAATGCTTAGAATGAGTCAGGTATGCCAAGGTGCCACAGTGCACAGTTTCACCACCTGTCTTTAAACGATACGCTCCTCTTTCGGCGCTGTGTGTGCAAACCATGCAAGTCATATTTTCAGTTTTGTTTCCTTGAATGTGAAATGGCACAGTATTTTGTCTGTTGTCTGTAGGTAATCAGTTTATGCTTGACAAAAGCGTTTAGCATAATGAGCCATTTGGTTTTGACCTTAATTTCAGTGTTCTGTGAGTGTGTACCTGGGGAAACGGTCTCCTGGAGTTATCTGTGCCGTTCCCCAGTTCATTCTTGTTATTAATCCACGGCTCTTTCCTTAGTGCGAAGAGATAAGTTGCTCAGTAAACCGATTTGATTATGTTGATATTTGTTTGGAGGCTGGGATTTTGAAAGAAAAAATGGGACAATTTAGCTTGTTCTTTTAGATGTTTAAATGTGCCTCTGTGCCCTGGCCTCTTACTCAAGGGTGACCCCTAGGTTGAGACCTAGACGGCGATCTCATTCAGGTTTGGTCTGGGGTAGGAGGGCTTGGACGGTGCTGGGAATTAATCATACATTTTAATTATGGAAAACCCCACAGCAGTACTGAAAATGTTTTGGATTGTCAGCTCCCTAAATGGTGTAACTTATCGTTAATGTTATTTTACTTAGTGTTACTTATTGTATTATTGAAACACTATTCTCTAACCGCTCTACAATTTATTAACTTTTTTAACTGTTTGGCAATTGTAATATCAGTAATAATAGTATAGCATTAATAATTCTAAAACTATTAACTGAATAAAAAAATAATATCAGCCAGATAGAAACCACTCTCCCACGTGGTTTACTGTGACATTTGAGTTCTGGTGTCGTTCAGCTGTGATGTGCTTTCGTCTCGACCAACCCCCGCCTGTGCCCCCAGCTTCGTTAAAGCGCGTACGTCTGTTCTTGGTTCTGAGGCAGGAACAAGCGGAATGTGAAAAACATGGAGAAATGTTCACAGCTAAGTTCCCTGGTCATTCTGGGCTAGCGCTTTGTAGCTGGCGTGCCGGGTCCTTCGAAGGTTCAGTGAGCAGCGGATGCTTGTGGCAGCCACAGACCATGTGAAATGGCAAAGGCAGGAAATGAGGCAGAGGGCGATGTGGAGGAGGGAAGAGGAAGAGGTTTGGCCACTTGTACTTGAATAGTGTGTGTGCCGCTCCGAACCCATTGAGCCGTGTGTTGCACTGGATGCTGGAGACTATCCTGATCATGGTAGGTTGTGTGGACAGTTTTGTTCTTTTTTGACGTAGGAAAAGTCTTAAATGCTAATATCTACCGTAGATCAGCATCGCGTTCTCCACGAGGCGCTGTGTTTAAACTGTTCAAAACACACGGCTCTGGTTGAAGCTGGAGCCTTTTCACCATTCATTGCCACACTTTTTGTGACCGTGGTGATCACGTTAAAGATCGATCTGAGGCATTGGTCTTCTGCCGTTAAATAATGGGCTCTGCTGAGAATTGAATAAACTCAGGAACTGTGAGCCAGAGTTCACGTGTGTCTGCTAATGCTAATTCGCCGGTTCCGCTCTTTCTCAGAAAATTTGAATGAGCGCTCTATGCCTATATGTGATTCAGGTTGGCATTGCTTATTGGGTCCAAGTTCGTAGAGTTTATATTCATTAAGTGTGTATCATATACATCATATATTCTTACATTCGTCATCCATTAACTGCAGGCTCGACACTGGTTCAGTGTTCTTAGAAATGTAGAGGAATGAAGCCCTTACAGTTGATTGTGAGACCACTGCAGCAGAGAGCGAGGCACTTAGGCCTCGCTGAGAACAGTGAGAACAGTGAGCAAAAAAGAGGAACTCGAGCCGTCTGCATAGAACATTCTAAAAGAAAGTTTTCCGATTTTGTGTGAAGTTTTGCCATTTTTTGAACACGCATTGCCTCTTCTCATAGGGCTGGCTTTGCTTGTTTCCCCGTGTGTCATTTTCAGTTTAATCTATGCTTTTTCCTTTATCATTTGTCACTATGTCACAGGAAACACTGAAATATCCAGCTAACAACACAGGCAGCAAAAATTAAACCAGCTCCTCAGATCTTTGTTTAGTTTGTACAGATGTGTGATTGCTTATAAGTGATTTATATAAATTAGATTTGATCCCAGGTTTAGTGTCGTATTGGTCAAATAACTTTATTATAGTGTCACAGATTGATTTGAGTTTGTATCTACATTCAGAATGGGTGCATGTAAATGAAAAATGTTCCATTTTACTCCTCACAGCTGTGATACAAAGATAAAATCATTGTTTTCTATGATTAAGGTAATGTTGGGTGAGGTTAACATCTTTTAAAAACAATAATTGGATGAAGACAGAATAAGTCACCATACTGATAGCAAGTTTAATTTTATTTTTGTAAATACATAAAAACTATTCCTTGAGATTATTTAATCTTAATCTTAATTTAATCCCTGGTTTAGGGATTAGTTGAAGCCGTAAAGAATATGAGAAAATCATTGAATCTTAGTTGATAATAAGGGGGTGATTTCTGCTAGACACCTTGTCACTCTGAATGTAGGAAACTTTGGAGTCTCCTTGAAAATGTATTTACTTATTTGTTTACGTTCTTCAAATAGCAGTTAATGATAGATTTATACTTCAGCGACCACCGCCGTACTATAATTTACTTATTAAAATGACACCCTTTGATCCTCAGACCTGTGTCTTGTTTATAGTGTCAAGTTACTGTTACTGCCTACACATGACCAAAGTGGTTTGGGGGGATCCCCTTAAGAAAACTGCCATTAGCCATTTTCTTGGCTTCGTTTTTTCTTCTTTTTAAATTTTTTTCCCAAAGTATATCTTTAACAAATACCTTTAATTTTGCGTGTCTGCGTTTTAGTTGTAGCACTTTTTCTCTGCTGTGATTAGTTATGTGAGTTTTGAATTATGGGCGTTGGGTTTTCTTTTTTAATGTCACTCTAGAAAAAAAGCCTTTTCAGCAGTGAAAGGCGGACTGTTGTTATACGGAATTGTTTTAGGGATACATGTCTACTCCTGAGAGACCAACGCGTTTGAATGACTTGCGTCGGTTGCTGTCATTACTTATCACTGATGACCCAATGTAACCGTTAGATTGCTGATACCTGGGAGGGAAGGAAGCCAGAAAATCGGGTAACTGTGCTCCTGGTTTGTTTTAGCAGCGGTACATCATGTAGACCATATTAAAAGCAGCAGTTTGTGGGTTCATGACTACAGTGACCTTCTGCCTTTTTCTATTTATGAGCAATGTGCGCTTGACTGCGTGAAACGGCTAAGGTATGGACATTAACTGCTAAATATTAGTGGAGTTGAAAGGTTTGACTTATGCACTGTTCATGTAGAACCAGAATGCAGAGTTGTTTACACCTTGAACATTGAATATACAGATTTATGACCTGCATGATCTATGTATAGATTTCTCAGCGATGTGTGTCTATTGGCTATGGAGCTTTCCAAACACATCAGTATTCAGCCACCTCTAGCCTTCTTTGAGACAGGTAGTTGGCTACCTGGCTGGCTATATCATTAATGAAAGCGTGAAGAGAATGATTGAAAGTCGGTTTTAATTGGCAACTTTTCGTGCTACAGTTGTTAGATTATCAGTTGGTAGCTAGCCCAGAAGCTCAGACATGTTTTGCTGGTACTGTTTAGCTTCCAAGCTACCTACTATGTCTCTGAGGTCAGCAGTTGGACACTGGACGTTGTTCTTGAGGTTTTAAATAAGATATTTTTTAAGGGGGAGGTTCTTATCGACTGGTTCTCATTTTGAGAGGCTATAAAGTTGTGTTTAGACCCACATCCATCAGGAGAGTAGTAAACAGCAGTGTCGATTGTGCAGGGCAAAATTCTGTACCAGCAGTTCCTTAACTGTTTATGATAAAGAACATTGCTTGCATATACTTACCATCCATTCCTGGACTGCCTGCCAAAGCTGATTTATGGTCTGCCAAGCCAGCTGTGTTTACTATCTCTCAGCCACTATATATAGTGGCGTCTGGTGGTATAGTGGTTAAAGTGCCGGGAAAGGTTTTTAACCGAAAGGTTGCCGATTCATGTCACCCCAGCTGTTACCTTGAGCAAGTTGGCCAGGGCCAAGTTGTGGTTGTGTAGTTTCTGTCATTCATCTCAGTTTGGAGTCAGTTTTAATCGATACCCATGGATGAATGTACTGCGCCTGAATTATGAGTGAATTAGGTTACAATCTGTTCTCATTTTGAGCTGTCCATCTGATTTATTTGATTATGTGTGTTATGCTCCTGTTGAGCCTTTATTTTAGACACATGTGATCAGCACAGTCCATAAGCATGAGAAGCATTTTGTACTCGTTTGGCTCTATACTCCAAAAGTTTGGATTTGATATCAAACGGTTACCATAAGGCTTAAGTGTAGATTCTCAGCTTTTATTTGAAACGTCATTTGTTCTCTTTCAAGTCTATCCATGTTCAATATGCATATGGTCTACTCTGCTATAAGGTGTGGAACTCAAAATGTCTCAAAAGTATACGAAAGTGACTAGGGCCTGCTTGTTGGAAGTATCATGGAGTAGATATAAATTGTTGTGGTTTTATTTCTGGATGGTAAAAAAGCAGTTAATGCAAATCACAGAAATTCCAAACACGTTTCTGAAAGAGATTGGTATTTTTTTGTGAATAAATCAATTCTCTGTTACACACCTGATTTAAACGTATTGACGCTTGAACTTAAAATGAAGCACTATCCCTCAGGATGAATTCTTACACCTTTTTAAATGTGTATTAACATGCTATAGGGAGAGAATTCACGCGCAACTTCCGTCTTGCTTTTGCGTTTCATTTGAATTCTCTTGTGTTAGCTCCTGTAGTGGGTTCCAAACGTGTAGTCCTGCCCTGACGGTTCCTCGCAGTATTTTACCCCTTTGCACTGTTAAAGGCTTTCATCCATATGGTGAGATGCTGCCAGCCACCTTAGAAGAAGACTGATTCGTCGAGCTTTTAAGCCCTCGTGCTGGGGAATTCTCTCATTTGTAAATGCCGGGAATCTGCGAAGCTGATGACGGTTCTCATCATCCAGCCAGTGTATGTAATTAGACTGACGGTATAGCCAGCACCCAGCTATGCCCCAGTCACCCTATTTTACACGGCTGAGATATGATCAGAGACAAGTCTGAGGTGACATTTTCTCCCAGGTGCTGTGTCCTCTGCAACGTGCTATTGCACTTCTCGGAAGCATCCCAGGGGTTTCCCCCCTCAAGTTCCTAAAAGTGGTTAGTTCCAAATGTAAATGTAAACCAAGTGTAATTAATGTTATCAGCGTGAAAGAGAGATCTTAAACATGATCTTAAACATGTATGAGGGTTGCAAACACTTTTATTGAATAAAATAACTAAAGTATGATACTGTTGGTATCAAGCTGCTATAAATTTATTTTTTCGTCATGTAATGAAAAACTTCCTGAAGTGGTAAGTGTATTTTAAAAATTACTTTTTTAAATTACTTTTAAAATTTTTAGAATTAGGATTATTTTTGCTTCAAAAAGGTAAAATTCTGCATCATTACTAACAGAAATCGAATTGTGTATGTTTTAGTCACGCTGAAAGGCAATGTAATTAAAAGGTTTGTACAGCAACAGTTAAAGTTTTGGAGGATGTTTTGATCAATACGATTTGTATGGTCACATTTGTCTCAAAAATTTTAAAATGGAGAGCCAGTTTTGCAGTAATCTGGACTGATTTATGCCTTGCTCTCAGTTTTCCAGAGATTAATAAAATTAAGTGACCCTGAAACCTGCTTGTCATGCTAGCAGAAAGGATTGGGGCGGATATGCCTATCACAGAAGGGTAATATGTGGGTTCATCTAATTTAGTCAGAAATGAAAGATTTGGTACAGAATTCTCCAACATATTGAAACCATGTCTATGTGTCAGTTTCTGTCCTGTGTTCAGTAGCGATAATGCGTTTGGTAGCTAGCCCGTTTGCGTCTAGTCCACGAAAGCCTTTGACATACGCTGCCCTTCTTCAGGTCTAGCTTCCGCTTGTGTTCGTTGCCAAGCATTGTCGTTTGTACAGAACAGTGTCTACTTTATTGTTGAAAACAAATTGTGTGTGCTTTTCTGTCTCTTCTAAAAAGTATCAGTGATTCCTGGTAACAGTGATTGCAGCCGTGTCACTGGTATTTTGTTATGACAGACAAGTGAGTGGAGTGCCCCAAGAACCTTCTCTGTCAGGTACAGGACACGCATTGGCAGCCAACCTGTCCAGGCTTCAGCTGTGGGTTTGGCCCCTAAAAGGGTCAGGCTTTTGCCTTTCAACACACCTTACAAAATGCTAGGGCGGCCTCCACTCGTTCCCAGTACAGATACAAGTTGGGTCTGTTCCAACAGTGGTGTGTGGCCCGGGATGAGGACCCCACCACTTGTTCTATCACAGTGACATAAGAGTTCTGGCAGGACCTGCTTGATGAAGGCAAGCCACCTTCGACTTGTCACATGAAACTGGATTCAGTGTTTTCCCCCACTCATTTTCTGGTGGCTCAGATCACCAAGGAAAAGGTTGCTCCCCAGTGCAGTCCTGAAAAAGCCTCCCTTTGAGTCCATGATCTCAGCAGAGCAAAGGCTATTATCCTTCAAGACGGCTTTTTGGTGGCAATCACTTCCGCTAAGGGGGTTAGTGAGTTACAGGCATTACTTACTCTTCGAGGTCAGCTTACCTTACGACCTACCCTGCCGTCTCATCTAAGGTTTGCCTAATGACTTCATCATTTCAAATGAACTAATCTGTGGAGTTGGAGGCTTTCTGGCGATGGTTACATATTTTGTATGTGAAAGGGTACGTTAAGTTATCATCATAACCAAAGTTTTCTGAAACAGAAATATGGAAATATCAATTTTCACATTCACTGAAAAAACAGAATTAATATCTGACTATCCGCTCTGCTCCGATATTTCTGGGTTCTAGAGGGAAATTATCGATAATTGATATTTATATAGGACCACAGGTATGATAACACCATGATGTCTTAGTTGGTAGACCCATGACACTAGCCAAGCTTTGCCTCATGGGTACTTTATCTAGCATTGCATGTTTTTTATGGCAGCCGTCAAATCCTCGATCCCGTATTACAGCATGTTGCGCCTGCTTACAAGTTACAAGTTTCTTTACTGTTGCGGTATGGAGTTGGATGAACAAATCATTATTTAGTCTGGGCCTAATTGAGTTAGAACATATGCAGATATTTAATTTGAATGCCGGTCTATTTAGTCTCTAATTAGTCTCTATCTGTAGTTTGCCTTATTGCTATTAGCTGCTGTGGTTTTTTTGGTTAAGTAATGCTCACTATACCCACATGATAAACTGGGAGTATGGGCTCTATCCCCAGTTTAATGAGCTCCAGTTTTCCCTTCATCAGGGAAAGTATAAACGCTAGACTGGATGGGCCTGTTTTCTGAATATATATTAATACCGACTGAAACAGAACTACATGTGAAAAAACAGAGCATAGTCTTGTACAAATGCTTACCCTCCTCCAACACTTATACAAATCCGGTCCCAGGTAGTAAATTCACTAATGAAATGGCGAGGACATCAAGGGTGATTACAGACATTTGGCTTCTCTTTAGGAAAGCTGGAATGTCTATGGGTGTTACCCATAACCACCCCCATTAAGGTTCCCACCCCATTAAGGTTTACTGACTGGTGCGGCAGGAGGAGGACTGCCCTTCCTCCAAGTGTAGTGATGAGCGGTACTCCAGCCATCAGACAGCGAACGGGAGTCCAATCAGGCTGGAACATAAGGGTGAGGCTGCCTAGGTATACCAACATTGCTGGTGATTGGGGGGCGAGGAAAGCGCTGGGAACGGGCAGTGGAACCCAGAGCTCCTCTGATGTCCCCTTGTTGTTCCCCATGCTGCTCATTGATGACCATTCTGATCCCAAGTCAGCCACACATGTGCAATCTCAGCTGACCTCATTTGCATGCAGCCATATTGTCGCCACTGCAGGCCTTTTCCTCCCCGTCGCCGTGTCTCCACAACACTCACGTCAAGCACTCTCCATTGAGCGTAGATTGCCACTCATATCCGAATGTGCTGGAAGTGTCCACTCAGCGGCTCTGTCCTGTAGCCTTGGCACGTTGCAGTCTTCATTTCAGAGCTGCTCCATTCTAATATTAGCTTTCCGGGTTGTAACCATGGTAGGTAATGGATTTTACATGAAGCCAGGTTTCAAATGGCATCAAGGCACTTGACTGTCATTTTTTGGCAGACAGTGCTTAATTGTTCTCAACATTATCAGTTGGCATTACTGTATTATTTGGTATTAGTGTGTAGATTATATCATTTGAATGGCTTTTGTTACGTTACAATTCAGCTTCAAGAAGTACAGGTTCATAAACATGAATATACTTTTAATCAGTGGTGGTTCCTCAGGGTCTTCAAGGCCTTCTCTGAAGGCCCTAACATAAAAAAATTAAAAAATAAGTAAATACATTTTTAAAGCAGTCATATATTTGGGACCACAGGGAAAGGGTAAATTTTTGGAACTACCCTATACTATTTTATTTCATCCAGTTTGCTCAACTCAACCGGGCCATCTTGGTCTAAGTAGCTTGACCAGCTAATAGCAAATGTACTAAGCATTAATAAAGAGTGACAATAAATTCAACCAATCAGATTTTGGCCTGCCTTCGGATTTTCTCAAAGGGAGTAATAAGACGAAATATCTTTTTTAAGCATAAAAAAAAAGCAACACTGTGATTTTCAAGAAATGAATGTTTGCACAATTTTACTTACTTTAACAGTGGTCATTTTCCTGGCTACTGAAGGCCCTGTTCTGGACCCCACGGTACAATACTGCTTTTAAGAATCCTTAAATCAATTGTGAGTTTTTTGCGGTTGTATTAACTTCTGTTACTGTTAATTTCTTGTTTGTTTGTTTTTTTTAACTTTCTGATGTCTGGATTTATAAGCAATATTAAGCAATGTCAATAAATGGCCTGTGCATACTGTTTGTTGATAGGTCATCCATTAATATGATTTAAACCTTCCAGATTGCAGCGCTGATTTGCTTGGAAGAAACACAATATCAATTAGAAGTCTGTAGAATTGAGATATTTTCCATGGATTCTGCGGTAAGCAGAAGCCCTTAAACAGAAAGACTTTAGAAGCCTTGAGAAAGCCATGGCTGAATGTAATGGTGATGCTCAAGTCTGGGGCTTGTGTCTTTTAGCCTTGGGGGTGGGCGGAGGCCGCCGATTATGCTGATGCTGGCTGGTCTGTGAGCCAACAGTGGCAATCTGAGCTATTCTCCTGCGCCAAATTAGTGCAGAGTCGCAGGTGAAAACAATACTGAATGAAGTCTTTTAGACCTTAAGCAAGAAAGTGCATTCCTGGCTCAATACTGCATAGGCTTATAGGAGAGTTTATATCGTTTTTGTTTATGTCGAAGGCAGAACTTAAATTAGGGAGGACGTTGGTAGCAACAGCACTGCCCAAAGCAAACTTCATAAAGTCTTCCTCCTCCGTTTGACCAGGATTAAATACTCACCGAAATACTGCTTGTATTTTATTTTGATTGTGTGAAGACGGGTTCTTGGGATGCGGTTTCTCAATTATTCTTCACAGCGGTGAAAGTCTTTTTAGTGTTTAGTGATTTAGTGTTCAGGCTGATTTATAGCGACCACCGCTAACTTATTTAGCAGCATGTCTTGATGAGGCTTTTTTCGTACGTAAAATGATCCTATAACTTTATTGAGTTTGGTAGCGATTGGGCTTAACAAGCTTGTAGGTGTGTAGTGTCAGTAGATGTGTAGAGTTAAACATTTAGAATCTGATCTCCCATGTCAAGTCAGATAATTCTTTGCAGCCTAATTTTAGTTAGCAATGATATTATCTCAAAAAACGAATTCATATTGGAGAGCAGCCACGATTTACATGGGAAAACCATTGGATATCATGAGTTCTAATGTGTGGAAAGAGTAGTGGCTATGAGAGTTACGATAACCCATAATGCATCTGAACAGGCAGTCTCTGAAATCCTGTGAAAAGGACGAGACGTTGTCCGTTTCATGGCTCAAATGGAACATTAGAATTGTGTATGCTTGTACATACTGTGTGAAGACCCCCTGCGCCGCTCCAGTTGAATATTAATGGACTTTTTGCGTGGTGCTCAGGAAGGCCCTGCGATCATATAGGGCAGTGATTGTGGGTGGGGCTCTGTAGTTTCCATGGCGTTGTTGTGTATAACTGTCATTATCTCGTAACGTCAGAACTGCAAAGACCCCTGACAGCATATCCTGCAAGTCGTGGAGCGTGCTCAAGGTGGTCGTCTGGTTTGCTGCATTGATAAATTGATACTGCTGGAATTTAGTCTACACCACTAAATTAGTTTAAACCACTACACCACTAAATGAGTATACACCACTATATCATTAAATGAGTTTAAACCACTACATCCTAGCTTGGCCCAGTTTTTAGGATTGTTGTTTCTGACTAGTCAGTAGGAAGAGTGCCTCGTTTGTTCAAACGTTTTTTGGAAATGATAAGGTAATGTGCAGCTTGATTCAAAGAAATCACAAAGAAATCCTAAATTTTCTTCATAGAAACATAACCATGATAACAAAAGTAACTATATTAATATTTAAAAAAATGTTTTCTACTTGTGTACTGCATCCCAGTTTTAAGGTTGGGGTAGATTATGGTGAAATGGTATATTATCCCAGGTGAAATGCCGGACTCGTGATTTTGACTGGGCTGTTCATTTCAGACCGGGGCTTGCGATGTTCCGAAAGGGCGAGACCGACCCACTCTTTCCTTTCCCCTCCGCAGGTGGATAGCTGTGAGGTGTCGAAGGAGAGTGTGGTGGGGTCCAAGGGCCACTCCGGCATGGAAAGCCAGTCCTCGGAGCAGGTGCACAACGGCGAGCTGGGCGGCCACGTGGGCGGCTTGGCGGCCTCCTCCAAGCAGGGCGGCCCCGAGAACGGCGTGCCCCGTGAGCCCACCTGCAGGGCCGAGGGGCTCCCGGATCAGGGCTCCTCCAGGAAGGGGCGCGTGGACTCCTCTCTGAAGAGGCTCCTCAGCCTGCAGGACGAGCAGGAATCGGAGAGGGACGGGGAGCAGGTGCCGCCCGCTCCGCGCAAGAAGAGAGGGAGGCGGAAATTGGAGCACCCTGAAAAACGTGAGTTGTTCGAACACGTGCCCCTGCATTAACTGCCAGTGTAAAGCTGTGTCTTCGCCGAAGTTTTGATTTAATCCCAGCTAAGGGTCGATCAATGTACATATAACAATATTAATGCATACAGACGCATACAGAGCGTCTACGGAATAAGGAGTACTAGCAGAGAGTCTGTGGTCTACTATTTTTATAAGTCTCCGAAGGACTTAAATTATTTCCTCCTCTATAATAGTCTCTCATTTTACACTCTATTGTGGTTTCTCTTGTCTGCATTTGAGCAGAGTACCCAGCCTTCATAGGCCCCTGATACCTTTCTCCTCAAAGCAAAAGCTTTCTTTCAAGATGATCTTCCTGCTCCTCTCCACAAAATATCTTCTGTTGTGTGGACATCTTGTTTTTAGAACCACAATAGGAAGAGAAGTAAATGAGCTATCAAATGTTACATGTTACATCACGTAATAACTAATGCTAAGGAGAGGTCATCATCATGGTGTATTACTGAATCCACTCATAAATTCACTGGCCAAATTATTTGATATGGAAAAACCATGTTAGAGTTATTTTATTGTGCCAGCAATCCCTTATGAAATGGCCATTTTTGGACCTCATGCTACAGAAATGGGTGGTTGGTTGACGTTGGGCGATTGCCAGTTCTCGGTTCATGAAATTAAAACATCTCTTACGGTGCCTACTGATAAGCGAGTATGCCTTAAAAGCATGTGAAAAGCACAATCGCAGCAGACTCAGTTGCCGTGGGTGTTTACGTTGCCTTCCCCGAGCTTGTACTTTCACATCTCCCGCTGTGCGCTGACAAGCGACAGCTTTGGCTTCTCGGTGTGTAAATAAATGTCTCCAGGAAGCCCTCGGAAAGCCAGCGCTGAAATCAGCTGGGTGAAATAAACAGAAGCCCCGAGGGAAGGCTTTCTTTACCTCACCCTTCTCCACAAGGTGTTAGGGGTGTGGAAATGACCTGCCGTCAGCTCAGGAAACCAAGAGTGCCGTGAAGGGAATGAAGCTTTCGGGCGGGCACCGACTTCAATAAAGTGGTCAAAGGAAGCAGTGGTCAAAAATGCCTGTTTTGTAAAGCAGCTCAGAATGAGAAGACCCATAACCAGGCTGCAGTACGGACACACGCAGTACATAAGTGCCAGGCGCGTGACGTCTCATGTTGAAATGTTCTTCAAAGCGGGCCTTTTTAAACGCTCGCATCTCTAGCCATCACGTCAGCGCCAGAGTTTTATTTTGATGGAGTATCATGTTTATTCATTCCACAATAGTCTGATTCGCGGCCAAAGCTAATGTTTGCTCACGATAGAAAATGGACCGGTAATTGTTTTGAGCCTGGAGTTAGTGTTGCATTTACTGACACCAGTGTCAGCTGAAGCATATTTTCCATATGATCCTAACATTTGCCCAACTTCTCTTATTTCATCTACCGTGCTAGGAAATATTTCTGCCCTTGCCCTTTTCTGTATCGTCCTCTTGGCGTATCGTCCAAAAAAGGTGACTTTACAAAATTCTCATTTTTATATTCATTTAATTTCATATTCATATGTAAGGGCTCAATAAATTATATATCATTTGAGTTAAGGCAATGCACCTAGAATTTATTAATAATAGAGAAATATAGTGTATAGAATGTCTAACTGTAATAAGACTTTATTTAAGACTTTAAACTTTTTCATATTAGAAATAATGGTTGTATTTCTCTTACAAATGGTAAAAATCTACCTGGACAAATGTTTTCTATTTTTCTATTTCTATTTAAGTAATTTTTTAAGATCCACTGAAGTTAATACTGAAGCAACTTTGATATAATTTAAAAAAACATAAATTCCAAATTCTTAAATTATAAGAGTGGATAGGAATAGGGATTGAAGTCTTTAAAGTTAGTAGAATATTTAAGGAGTCTAAATAATCTGTGCTCATTTTAATCACGTGAACAGGCTCCTGAATCCCAACTGTTTGGCTACAATGGCCAGAAGTCTTTCAGAAAAATAGGTTTTATGTCATTTCTCTAAAATATGCTCTTCAGTATTTATTCATTTATAAACTACAGAGTACAGTTTCATTTAGTAAATTTGTTGTTCAGTGGAATTAAAAACATGGAACAGATTTGGAGAAACCAGGCTTAAACTAGAAATCACCAGAGTTTGAGGTCTTTGTAACTGTGTGTAGCATATTGCACTGGGCATTGTAAATACTGTGCTCATAGGAAAGGCTTGCCAGCCTGACATAGTGAGGTTTGTATGAATGCTGGTAGAGGGTGCCACAAACTAATTCCATTCATGAGCCAGATGGTTATAATGTGTGAACGGAGAAAGGTGTTATTTTCATTTAATCATTTTGATAAACGTTCAACTCATTGTTTTAACATCCTAGTAAGCAGCCAGTAAATTAATGTTATCCTCTCAACTGGAATGAAAATAAATGACGGACGTTTTTTTCAGATTGGCGTTTAAAATGGAATTAATATCACAGATGATTTATAACACAAACTCATCGGCTCAATACACTGGCCCCCTTGTGTTTATAGAGAGAGCACAATCTTCATGCACCAACATCTTTGTGGCTTGATGGTTACTCATCTACACCACTAAATTAGTTTACACCACTAAATGAGTTTAAACTACTACACTACTAAACAAGTTTACACCACTAAATGAGCTTAAACCACTACACCACTAAATGAGTTTAAACTACTACACCACTAAATACGTTTACACCACTACACCAATAAATGAGTTTAAACTACTACACCACTAAATAAGTTTACACCACTAAATAAGTCTAGACCACTAAATGAGCTTAAACCACTACACCACTAAATTAGTTTACACCAATAAATGAGTTTACACCACTAAACAAGTTTAAACCACTAAATGAGCTTAAACCAGTACACCACTAAATGAGTTTACACCACTACACCACTAAATGAGTTTAAACTACTACACCACTAAATAAGTATAATCTACTACACTACTAAATTAGTTTACACCTTTAAATAGGTTTAGACCACTAAATGAGTTTAACCTACTACACTAAATAGTTTAAACCACTAAATGAGTTTACACCACTAAATGAGCTTAAACCACTTCACCACTAAATGAGTTTATACCACTATACCACTAAATGAGTTTACACCACTAAATGAGTTTACATCACTAAATTAGTTTACACCACTAAATGAGTTTACACCTCTAAATGAGTTTACACTACCACACCACTAAATTAGTTTACAATACTATACAACTAAATGAGTTTAAACCACTACACCAGTAAATGAGTTTACACCACTAAGTTTACACCAATAAATTAGTTTAAAGTACTACACCACTAAATAAGTTTATACCACTAAATAAGTTTACACCACTAAATGAGCTTAAACCACTACACCACTAAATGAGTTTAAACTACTACACCACTAAATTAGTTAACAATACTACACCACTAAATCAGTTTACACCACTACACCAATAAATTAGTTTAAACTACTACACCACTAAATAAGTTTACACCACTACACCAATAAATTAGTTTAAACTACTACACCACTAAATAAGTTTACACCACTACACCACTAAATGAGTTTACACCACTAAACAAGTTTACACCACTAATTGAGTTTAAACTACTACACCACTAAATAAGTTTGCAATACTACACCACTAAATGAGTTTACACCACTACACCAATAAATGAGTTTAAACTACTACACCACTAAATGAGTTTACACCACTAAACAAGTTTACACCACTAAATGAGCTTAAACCAGTACACCACTAAATGAGTTTACACCACTACACCACTAAATTAGTTTACAATACTACACCACTAAATGTGTTTACACCACTACACCAATAAATTAGTTTAAACGTTTACACCACTAAATGAGTTTACACCTCTAAACAAGTTTAAACCACTAAATGAGTTTAAATCACTAAATTACTTCTCACAACTGAGTTTACACCACTTCACCACTAAATGAGTTTACACCACTAAATTAGTTTAAAGTACTACACCACTAAATAAGTTTACACCACTCCACGAATTTATACCACTAAACAAGTACTACACCACTAAATAAGTTTACACCACTAAATGAGTTTAAACTACTACACCACTAAATTAGTTAACAATACTACACCACTAAATCAGTTTACACCACTACACCAATAAATTAGTTTAAACTACTACACCACTAAATAAGTTTACACCACTACACCAATAAATTAGTTTAAACTACTACACCACTAAATAAGTTTACACCACTAAATGAGTTTACACCACTAAACAAGTTTACACCACTAAATGAGCTTAAACCAATACACCACTAAATGAGTTTACACCACTATACCACTAAATTAGTTTACAATGCTACACCACTAAATGAGTTTACACCACTACACCAATAAATTAGTTTAAACTACTACACCACTAAACAAGTTTACACCACTAAATGAGCTTAAACCACTACAACACTAAATTAGGTTGCACTACTACACCTCTAAATGAGTTTACACAACTACAGTACTAAATTAGTTTACACTACTACACCACTAAATAAGGTTACACCACTAAATGAGTTTACACCACTACACTTATAAATGAGTTTACACCACTTCACCACTAAATGAGTTTATACCACTACACCAATAAATGAGTTTAAACTACTACACCACTAAATATGTTTACACCACTAAATGAGTTTACACCACTAAACAAGTTTACACCACTAAATGAGCTTAAACCACTATACCACTAAATGAGTTTACAACACTACACCAATAAATGAGTTTACACCACTAAACAAGTTTACACCACTAAATGAGTTTACACCCCTAAATGAGTTTACACCACTAAACAAGTTTAAACCACTACACTACTAAATTAGTTTACACTACTACACCACTAAATAAGTTTAAACCTTTACACCACTAAATAAGGTTACACCACTACACCATTAAATGAGTTTACACCACTACACTAATAAATGAGTTTACACCACTAAATGAGTGTAAACTACTACACCACTAAATGAGTTTACATCACTAAAGTACTTCACACCACTGAGTTTACACCACTTCACCACTAAATGAGTTACACCTCTAAATGAGTTTACACTACTACACCACTAAATAAGTTTACACTACTATGCCACTAAATTACTTTACACCACTAAATGAGTTTACGCCACTAAATAAGGTTATACCACTATACCACTATGCTAGTTTACACCACTAAATGAGCTTAAACCACAACACCACTAAATTAGTTTACACTACTACACCACTAAGAGCTTGCACTACTACACCTCTGAATGAGTTTACACAACTAAATTAGTTTACATCCCTAAATAAGTTTACTCAACTAAAAGAGTATACTCCACTATACCACTAAATGAGTCTACACCACTAAATTTACATCACTAAATGAGTATACACCACTATAACATCAGATGAGTTTAAACCACTACACCACTAAATTAGTTCACACCACTACACCAATAAGTGAGTTAAAACTACTACACCACTAAATGAGTTTACACCACTAAATAAGTTTACACCACTACACCACTAAATCAGTTTACACCAATACACCACTAAATCAGTTTAACCACTGAATGGGTTTACACCACTACACTACTAAATATATTTAACTTGAAAGTTATATTATTGCCTCTATGGCTTATTAGATCTTAGGCCTTGAATTTACCATATAATGAACATTAAGAGACAAATCTTTAGAAAACACACAATATCTCTTATTTCTGAAAAGGCTGTCAATGCTGGCAGCAGGGCGATGTCGACCTCATGGCCGGCAGGTAGGGAAGACCACAATCTGCTCCCGCTACATTAATGCTGGGAAAGCAGGATTAGAATCCAATTAGTTTTCTGTTGACAGGGCTAAGTCGCCACGAGGAGCAATGGTAACAATGGTACAGGACAGCAGACAAATATGGTGGGTGGGCGGGGAAAAAAAAGAGTCCTGTTTTTAAAGTGAGCGCTTTTCCCAAACAGGAGATTAAACAAATCAATTAGCCTGTCTTCCTGGCCTCCGCCCCCACACTCCTGCTCTCCGTGGTGCCCAGTGTTTTAATAGGATAAGCCTGAGATAGCAGCAGCCCCCAGGCAGCGGAGTGGTCTGCTGGCAGGTTGCCCCTCGGGGCCCAGAACTTGGATTGACACCAGGGCTGTGTGTTAGCAGGGGGAGAGGCAGGGAGCTCGTCCCGGGGCGGGCCACGATGGGGGCATGTGGGGAATGTCCGCCCCCAGACACGACGATCTGTCCCGCCCTCTCCACACTGTGACAGATCTTTCCCCAACCCGGCTCTCGGCTGTCTCTCGCTTCGTTTTTCTTTTTTCAAAAACCCAATCCTGTGCTTCATCAGCCCGGCCTGCACGTCAAGGATGTTTCTTCCCTACCCTTCCCAGACACAGAGTACAGTTCCTGCCAGCAGATCTCCCAAATCTGATTTCTACTAGATAATGTTTTCATTATAACACTCATTCCAACGGAATAAAAGTTGAGTAAAATGTGCATTCCTTGTGTCATATTGACTCAAGTTGACCTATTTATAATTAATAGTGGGTGTATTCACGTTTGCTGTGCTTCGATAGATTTCTATTCAGGTTTACAACCCACACTTTTTTTAAATTTAGAAACAAATTAACTAATGCAGTACGCCTTTGGTATTTTCTTAGCTCCCTCTTGAGAGACCAAATAAAATTCACTGAGATTGCATCACTTCTGACATAGTAAGTGGATTGGGCTGGTTGAGCTGTGTGAAACGCAGAGGCTGGACTGTGGTCGTGCAGGTTGTAAGGTCGTTCTTTAGAAATGGTGGATTCCTTTATCACAGCTGAAGGAGAGAACAGAAAGCAAACACGTTCAATCTGAGGGCTTTGAGGGCCTCTCCTCTACACAAAAGCTGGAACGGTCCCCTGCTCTAACGTTACCAGACTGAAAAAGCTTGGCTCGAGTGTGCTTTGGCCAAATTCCCTCCCCATCCGGCTTGAGTAGCCCCTCTCTGGGGGGCTCTCTGGTGAGGGGCGAGCTGAGCTCCGAAAACAGGATGGGCCTGGCGGTCGCGGGCGATATCAGATGTCTCTGGCGCAGGGCTGTGTAAGGGAGAAGAGTCAACTTCCTGTCTGGGCGCTCTCTCGCCTGGCTGCGCCGTGCGGTAACCTGCGTCCACGCAGCCGAGATGCGAAGCGAGGCACCGTGGAACTGAAGAACAGTCGTCGTGGAAAGATGAACCAAAACAAGTTCTTTGTCACTCAATGTCGTTTGTTCCGTCTGTTATTTGTCGGATTTACTGTGAACCGAGCTTGTGGCCACAAAAATATGATTATCATACTATAATCAGATTAGCGCTCACATGACAGGGGCACGAGGCAGGGTATTTGCATCATTTCAGTAGCATTTTTTTTTGCTGCTCGCGATCAGGTCATGTTTTTGAGTTGAAGTGGGTAGAAGGGCAAAGACCTCTGCATGAGATTTGGAACGCTGTCAATTGGCACAGATCTCGCAGCAGGGGAATGCAACCCAACCCTTCTCGCAAACCCAGTGACCTTGGCAGCTGAGACGAAAAGAACAAAACCCCTTTACCTCATGGATTTGCTATTTAGTAACTTATTCCCATTCTGTCGGAGGAAGAATTTAGACAAGGACAGCGGTGGAGAGGGCTGGGAGATGGACTGGGTCTCGGGTGAACTCTGGGGGGGGGAAGAAGTCCCAGAAGTCCAGATCTCTTAGGACTTAAGTGCCCCATTGTTTCCAAATGCTCCAACTGTTAAAACTTCCCACCACTCCTGACCCAACAGAGAGCAGTTTTATTTCAGCCTTTCGCATGCGTTTCAGTTGTTTTGCTAATTTACATTCATGCCTTTAGCCAGATCCTGAGAATGTGTGTTTGTGTTTTTTAATTTGATTTTAAATGCATTTGAATTGCAATACGATCATATGTTTTGCACAACCATTGCTGCCTCAATAATGCTACAGAAATGTTGGCATCATCATCAGTTACCTCCAATAAGGGGAAAGTTCTTGAATGTGGAAATAGAAAATTCCATCCGTTACACGGCATTCATTTACACTCTGTATCTTTGTGGCCTTTTCAGTTCCAGTTCACTCACCCAACCTATTTTTTAATGGCCAGCCTTTCAGTAAGCATGACATTGATAAATATTTTCTTTATCAGCGTAGTTGTGCAGTAGGCATGGCATGGGTTCAGCTTCACATCCGATCTCTGATCTGGATCAAAACTTTCTGCCTCAGTTCTACTATTCCACTGCCCAATACTCAGGTCAAGCAGTCCAAAGTAAGTTTCCTGAGTTGAAGTATGTTCATGTATTCCGTTACGCTTTGTGGGAAATCTCCAGTGAAATATCATTTTTCCCCCGGGTGCCAACACCATTTCGGTTAGCCATTCTATACCCTAACCCAGAGCAATGCTTCTTAGGCCCGGCGCTGTAGCCAGCCACCTATTCTGCTCAAACTTTGATGAGCAATGCTTGATGTCATCCTTGTGTCGAATTAGGCCAAACTAGAAATAAACGTAAAGAGAAAAAATAAAAGACAACGCTAACGTGCGACATCCGCTCATTATTTCCCTCTTAATTCTTGATCTTAGTCATATGGATGTGCGGAATAATGGTGGTAACGTTTGCGAGTGGCAAGACCTATTCAGAATCCATGATTCACTCATGACTTTCTTTAACGCATAGGTCATGTTGGTATTTGAACAGAAATAAAAGTATTGAAACCAATGCAAAGATTACGGGGAAGCACTGGTTATCTTTCCCAAACATGTCGCAGTAATGATTCATAAACTATACAAATGATTAAGCCCCCCCCTCCATTTAACCACATTGCGTTTATCGACAGGGAGGGTGTCCGACCCACATCTGTTTCTCTCCATCCCCTCTGCTCATTTTGTACAATGCATGAGCAAGCTCCCAGGTATCGTGAGTGGTTTCCTACTCCTCCTGCATTTCTCAGCCTCCCACGTCATCGCCGCTAACCGTTCACTACCCCTGCATATTCCACCTGGGTTTCCTTCTATACATCTGCTGCCTTCTCTCTCAGCCTGGGCTCACTGTCTGCATAATGCTATCGTTCTACACATCACGCACCTTCTTTCTGAATCAACCATTTTAGGTTGGCTCCCTTTCAAACTACCTTTTCCCCAAACCCTGCGATGAGCTTTCATCACCAACCCTCTGCACTCCAATCTCGTCATTCTTCACTTTATCCTCTGAAATCGGGATTTGTTTCTCTGGCTGCAGTGAGCTCTGAACTGCGCTCTTTCGGTCCTCTGCAGCTTCTCTTTCCTCGCCCTAAATGAGTCTTGATCCCTCTGCCGTTTTCCGTATCGTAGATCACTTTAAACCTTTGTTGATCTTGGACTCCATGCTACTGCTGATGCTGGCTTCTCCTGCGTGTTTACAGCGTTACGTCTGCGCCGAAACACGAGGCGTCTGTGTAGCTATTCTCTTTCTGTTTTTTTCCATTCTCCTTAAGCTACCTGAATTCAGTATTTTGCATGCGCCTTCTGTATTCCAGCCTTTCTCCCATCACAAACACGCCCACCATCTTGCCAGCTCCATATTTTTGGGAACCGGTCACCCTCTCCCTTTGCCTGACTGCAGACGACCATGTGGGCCTCATGCAGAGTACCCTCCTCCTTTTTTTATTACTCAGTATTCCAGTATTACCAGTGGCTTACTGTAAAAAGTCTTGGTCTCTCCAAAAAGTCAGGTGTTTTCAGGAGAAAAATATATTTGAAAAATATATGAAAAGCCGTATTTGAAAAGCCCTCAGGTGCTGAACATTTTTAACCCTTCCCTTTGAGAAATTCTCTCCACGACAGATTCAATTCTCTACTGGCATTCCTTACCTGGTTTCAAACTAGTGTTGTGTAAACCATTCTACTGCTTTTCATCTTCAGTCCATTTCTTCTCCCTGACATAATCCTTTACAGACTGACGTGTTCTACCAATAACTTCATGATGATGACAGTGATAATAGTAATAATAAAGTCATTATTAAAATTATAGGCCTGTATAAAACATACACGGTAGTTCATTCATTCAACGAAATGCCAGCAGCAGTGCTTAAAGTATTGGAGGTTGTAATTACGATAAATATACGTTTTGTGGAAAAAAACCTGTTGTGATTAACATATTAAATTTCACTTATTTGAGAAAACAATTAGAATTTCTTAAACTAAAAAAATTGCCACATATTTTCAGCTGTAATTGCCAAATACAACTTGTGGGTAGAGATGAGATTATCTCTAAACGTATTATCTAATACTTGGAATTTGGGTTAGAGGGAGAATATAGCTTAACATTCTCTCTTAAGACATCTTTAAATTGAGTATTAACATGTTTGGCTGGAATGCCCTTCAGTGATGATCAACTCTGCTTTATTCTGCCTAAAGGCTTTTACTTTCATTGATTCTGTGTCCCAGAGAGGGCCAGGGATCTCCCCTGTGGATAATAATTATAAAGTAAAGGCATGTCTGGTCTGATATGGGTCACCTACGGTGAACATTAACCTAAAACCAACCTTTTATCTTTGAAGGAAACATGCCTTCAGATGTACAAGCACAGATGTAAAGGAGCATGTCTTAGTTAGGAGTCTGAGAAAAATCATGGTTTGATTCGAACGTTGTGCCGCACTGTTGCTTGACTTTCATATTGTGGCAATAGCCCATTGTCTGTTACAAGTATAGTGACACTGAGCTATATGATTGTCAAAAACAGCTTGAGTGTCTAACATTTGAAGTATTATGAATGGATAGGTCTATGTTGATCTAGATACTCAGTTTACACTACCAAAAGAAAGATATTTTCTTAAGATGAAGCAGCCTTCTGCTTGTTATTCCAGTTCATAGATCAATGGCAACATTGCCTTGTGCAGCACACTTTATAGACACTTAGGAAAAGCGTATAAATACAGACTTTAAATAATGCTGGCCGGAAATTGGCCGATCGCCTGTTGCATCATGCTTTAATTATCTTAACAAGGGGGATATTATCAAGCTTCATGAAGCAATTTAGCGGTTTAATCACCTCTCATTTGTCAGAACCTTGCATTATTCAAGTCTGGTGGCTTCATTTCAAGCTGCACAGCCATAGGCAATAAATCCCCATGTGGCATAGAGAGGTTACCTCAAAACGCCCACATTTTGCTTTAATAACGTCCACATTAAACAAGCTGTAAATATCACAGGCACCAGAATATACACACAAACGGCAGACACGGATATGCAGAAGAAATTACCCGTGCATGTTTTGTTAGGCTAAAGAAATACAATGATCATTACAGGATATGAATGTAACACAAGCTAGTTCCGCAGAGAGCTGACCACACAATTAGTTTGTTTATTCAAATGAACATTATACAAATGTGCTTAGTTCTCGCTGTAAATTTATCATCTTCCATATATTTATATAATATGTGAGTATGTAGGATGATGTACTGTGTCTGACAGGGGAGGGCAAGCCCTCGGTTACAGTAGCTAATCAACTTCTTGCTACTTTTGCCTGGCTTAAGGGTTTAACCTTTCAACTGGCAAAATTGTTTGCCAGAAAAGTGTTCACAACAACCATCTCTAATTGAAAACCTAAGTATATTCATAAAAATGTCATGAATGCTGATGAATCCTTATGAGGTGTTTTTTTCATCATCACCATGGAAATCACAACCGATGCTTCATTAACACTGACTCCTGTTCCATCCACGTTTGAGGTTGTTTCAATGCTGTGGGACACAATTTGTCACTGATGACCTCTGTAGGATGTTCTCACTCAACAGAGAAACTTTAAACAAGTTTTGCTGTTACTCATATCTGAGAGTCAGAATTCCAGTCACGACCTCCTGAGTGTGTGCGATAGTGTATTCCACACCACGGGCATGTGAAAACCAGACATGGTCCTGCATGGTCATCATGCTGTATTCCACACCACGGGCATGTGAAAACCAGACATGGTCCTGCATGGTCATCATGCTGTATTCCACACCACGGGCATGTGAAAACTAGACATGGTCCTGCATGGTCATCATGCTGTATTCCACACCACGGGCATGTGAAAACCAGACATGGTCCTGCATGGTCATCATGCTGTATTCCACACCACGGGCA
>JAOYSI010021441.1:10421-32036 GCA_025775065.1 Hiodon alosoides | reverse complement strand
CCCTTAAGCCTTACGCCGATCTTCACCCCATACCGTGTCCCTTAAGCCTTACGCCGATCTTCACCCCATACCGTGTCCCTTAAGCCTTACGCCGATCTTCACCCCATACCGTGTCTCTTAAGCCTTACGCCGATCTTCACCCCATACTGAGTCCCTTAAGCCATACGTCGGTCTTTGACTCACTTGTCTCTTAACCCTTTGCCGCGTAAGTTCTAAATTTACCCTTGCGTGAGTTATTTTTGCGCGTGAGCTCAGAGAAGGCTTAATATTCTGGAATTTGTTTGTGACGCAACAACTCAAAAATGATTTTATTTGTAATTTCAAACTGTCATTGCTTTCACATGTTTTTGCTAATGAAGGACATATCAGATATTTCAATTCTCAAAAATTATTAAAATTGTAATAAACATATGTCATGAGTTTATAATACTTATGTGATGCTTGTATTGATGACAAAAAGTTGTCGGCTCAGATAGGCTAATCGAAAGTCAGCTTTAGCAGAAGTGTGAAGGCTTGTCAGGGTAAGCATCATTAACTTGATGTTTTATTGTTGTACTCAGGTCAATGGTTTATTGCACCATAGTGTAATAATGCATGAAAAGTTATTACTGTTTAATAATTTATGGTTAAATCATCTTAAATGACTAAATGAGATCGGCCGGTACTAGGTTAGTTCACAAGCTAAATTTCACTTGTTTTCGATATACAGGATTGGTAGCTAGCTAGCTTGCCATATCTTGCATAATAGCACTTTCTAAACATGGTTTAAATGCTAACTGTTGTTGAAAACGGTTGGTTCGGTTTGGGTCGGTTTATTATTGCCATTAAATTACACAGACAATCGCTGTTCCAGATGCAATTGTTGCGTAAATTTTCCCTAGACATTCTATTGCAGTGTTCTAATCACAGATATGTGATGGTAAGCTGCAGGTACCATGAAACGATCACATATATGTTAAAGGGTTTAGCCATGCGCCGATCTTCTCCACACCCCGTGTCGCTTCAGCCACACGTAGCTTCCGGGCACACGTTTCACAACTTAAAATTTTTATTTTTCCTTTTTACATCAGATGCTGGTCAGCCTGGGACAGAGATATTTAACATGCCTGCTTCGACGACTGCAGGTAAGACGTGCACATCCATGTGCATGCCAAGATAGTGTTTTTATCATGTTTCATCACACATGCGTCATGCACATAACGGTACACTGTTGGAGATCACTGTAGTAGAGGTCGACCGACATAGGATTTTGCCAATACCGATAACTAAGTTAATCCGCCGATAGTTTTAAAAATTGATACTGAATGAAAAAACAACACTTAAAGTAAAATAATGCTGAACTTGATATATATGTAAATATTAATATATGAACTATATTAATAAATATTAAAGTAAATAAAAGGTATACATCCAAACTGAACCAAAGAGTAACACTCCAAATAGCATAAATAAAAAATGGATACATCAAAAAAAATGAATTAAAACAACACTTCTAAAGACACAACAAAATTTGAACTTGCGTGAAACGGGAGAAATATAACAGGTCCTGTTAAAGAACTACAATGGATCAAAAGTATAATGTGATCCTTTTTCGAGTTCTGGCAGTTCTATTTTAATATTCAAAGTTAAGAACGCTCTTTAAAAACCAAGACAACGATTGCTTCACTTCTGGTGATGGGGTCTTTAATGTGAAACTAGGGCAAACAAATAAATTAATTGTAATTACTTATTCTTTTTTTAACGCTTTTATAAGATTCAGTGATGTTTTTTGTTTGTATTTTGTGCTGTTATGCTCGTTTAAATTCTCCGTGAGAAACTCTCACACACACACACACACACACACACACACATACACACTGATCACTTGATTATCTAATCAAAATGACAAAAATCCGTATTACTGTGAGGATAAAATTTTTTATTAAAATCAGATGCGTTTCTGATTTGTTTATACGCTTCTCTTGACTGCATGAAGATATTTTTTCTCAAATCACTCACTACCTTTAAATATACAACTTAGCTGACTAAAGCATAAACATGACTGGATATAAACTAATGCAAATGGATGGTAGTGAATTGTAACATTCCTGACATTTAAACATTTGGGGTAGGACTTGCTTGTTTTTTGTCACATTCTTCCAACTGCTTGAGGATAGCTTTAATGTTAGCGTCCTGTCAGATTGTCTGCAAACATACTTCTGTTCCCTATTAATGCAGCATCTAGTCAAGAAATGAATTACTTTATAATGATATGTGTACTGTAGTTGTTGGTGTTTTAAATCTGCATTGTTCAGCTCCGTGCAGTGTTCCGCTGCATTCAGCACCAGACACAACGGGGAATAACTGTCGGTGTGGATTCTTGCAGATAACCTATTGTTCCAGAAATCGTAATCGGTGCTGATTAATCGGCAAAACCAATATATCGGTCGACCTCTTCACTGTAGCCACAGCTGGATGTGTTTATTTTCAATATACTATTTTAGATTCTTCCCACTTTCTTATTTTGATTACTGCAGTTCCACTTGTAAGGGTGACGTTAGAGTAGTGCAGATATGACATGAATAAGAAATTTGTACTGTCCTTGAACATGCTTATATAATTTTATTTAGTGATTTAGGCCCTCGGTTTTTCCCTGTGTTAACTGGAACCGTAGCACCATAGCTGAGGTAGTGGAATAACCCCTCGCTATGTAGAGCTGGGCTTTGGTCTGCGATTGCATTGTCCACGCTGGGGGCGCTTGTGTGATGTCGCTGTAACAGCATGGCCAGACCGTAAAACAGACCGTGTGTTCACAGTAGCCGTCTCTACCCTAACACTCGTAACACACACGGGACAATCAAAGGCCGAATGTGGTCAGAGGACAAGGAGTATGTCACTTACAAAGTATGCACTGACCGTTTATATTCTCTCTCTCTCTCTCTCTCTCTCTCTCTCTCTCTCTCTCTCTCTCCCCCTTTTCTTATTCCCACATTCTCTCTCTCTTTCTATTCTCTCTCTTCATCATTCCATTTACACCACTTTCAAAACTTGATTCGGCCCCTCTTCTCATCCAACCTTCTGTCCTCTAACCTGTCCCACCTCTCGCTCCCAGGGCCGGTCACTACCCGGAGTCACCCTGCTCCCGAGGCCTCGGGTAACACCATAGGCCTGGAGGCCATTATTAGGAAGGCCCTGATGGGCAAGTATGATGACCAGGCAGAGGAGCGCTCGGTCTCCAATGCTATTAACCCCATGGCTGCCAGTTTGCCTGCTATGCCTGTAGCTGATGGACGGAATGAGGACACTTACTCCCTGCCAGGTCTGCTACCCCTTCTCACTCAAAAGAGACTTCCTCAACTCTTTGCTCTTTTCTCCCCTCAGATCCAAATACTTTTGTTGTGAGTGTGTGTGTGTGTATGTTTGTGTGTGGTTGTGCGTGTCTTGTGTGTGATCTTTCTTCTTCCCGTTTGTATGTATTTTTTTTTGTTATCAGCATTGTTGTTCATTTTGCACTTGATTCAATGAAATGTGCACTTTTAGATTAATAAGTGAACAGAACCCAAACTGCTGTCCATTATTCTGGAGTGATGTGATTCCCTTTTGAGTACATACTGCTGATGGCGGAAGTGGCCTTTCATATCTCAGATGAATGTAAATGTAAAGTGATGGTAGGTGGTGTTCAACAAGCAGCCTGTGGTCCTGTGCTCCCAGGTGTGGGGAAGTCAAAGGGCAGCGGACGCTCCAACGGGCGAAAAGCCAAATCCCCAGGGCCTGGGATGTCCGGGGGCGAGAGGCCCTCCTCTGTGTCCTCTGTGCACTCAGAGGGGGACTGTAACCGGCGCACCCCCCTAACTAACCGTGTGTGGGAGGACCGACCCTCTTCAGCAGGTACAAACACACACAAACTCAAACGCTTCAAACTGATTCTAGATCTTCAGCAGGTCAACCTCTATCTGTGATGCAATCAGTTCAAGATGTTGACCTTGAGGCAGCTGCTCCAGTCCATCCAACCAAATTAATAGTTCGCCACAGTGGATTTGCAAAACGCTTATTATCACATCCCAATAAAACCGGGGCCCTGGAAGTATCTTAATTTTTCCTTCAAAGGGACAGGCTACTGTATCCTGCCATTTAGCTTATACTTAGCTCCACATGTCTTCACAAACTGAGTGGACATGACTTTGGCTGTTCTGAGGCCCGAGAGTGCCGAACTCTCATTTGCACCACATCTCAAGATCAGGCACGGCTTCACACAGAGTTCGTCCACCGTTTATCTCCCAAGGTTAGGCTTGAGTGAACCATGCCAAGAGTTGGTCCCAGCAAACTACCTATGGCTCACACTGAATTCCCGGTCCATACATCTCTACGTCAACTCCCAGACAACAGAGTAGTACAGGATTTTAGCTTGCCTAGACCTTTTTCAGTTAGGCAGAGTGGTGGATATGGAATGAGGTTGTTAAGGTTAGACTCCAGTGTCCGCCGTCGTTTGATTGGTGAGTCAAACGCATGCGCATACGTGTCGAATTACATTTTAATGTGCATTGTGATGCTCCTCAAGTCGGCGCCATAGGGCTGTCCTCACAGCGGATGGGGTTTACTCACTGATCAGTGATGGTTTGTATGTCGCATTTGAAAGGGAACGTAGGGTTATTATTGTATCCTTGTTTCCCTGAAATGGAAATATTAACCACAACCTTCGCCATAGGCTCAGAAGTGAAGAAAGAGAATGGACACCTGACTACGTGGTTAGCAAAGGCTTAATGATGTGCTCGTCCTGTGATGTGCTCGTCTCACGAAATTTGGCCCTCAGAATTCCGGGTTATTCCCCTTTTAAGGACCCTGAATTCTGAGGGCCAAATCTCGCAAGATGGTTAATATTTTTTCTTCTAACTGTCTCAGTTGAGTTAGCCCTTACCCATTAAACCTTGTTCTTCTGTGTAAACCGCATCCTCAGAATGGGCGATGAATCTCCACATGTCTTTTACTGTTCTCCTCACATTTCTGTTATGTTCCCCCCTTCAGGTTCCACACCCTTTCCATACAACCCCCTGACGATGACGATGCGTTTCCCCAGTAACATGGTTTCAGCGTCCTCCCCATCCTCTGCGCAGCCTGGCGGTCAGGGGTCAGGGCCAGGCCGGGCCTGGGACGAGGAGCCGAAGCCTCTCCTGTGTGCGCAGTACGAGACCCTGTCCGACAGCGAGTGATGGAGAGACACGTCACAAAGCTGGAGGCCTAGGGCAACCTCTGTACCTCCCCTCCCCTTTGGCCCCCAGCCCTGTCTGGCCATGCCCCTGAACCCACTGGAGAATCTGTTGTGGTCTCGATGGAGCGTCGCTGCTATGGGTGTGTGTGTTTGTGTGTTTGTGTGTTTGTGTGTTTGTGTGTTTGTGTGTTTGTGTGTTTGTGTGCGAGAGAGAGAGAGCAAGTGCTCACTCCAGAACTACTCCAACAAATCACTCTTTGTTTTATATTTTTCTTTTCTTATGCTGGCCTTATCAATGGGGAAATGCCTATTTGCATTGTACTTTGTGTATAACTATATTGTGTTTTTGACATTTCTTACTGTCAGTGGAAGGGACATGGTACGACGCCGGAGTCAGATGCCAATGGTTTTTTATTTTTTATTTTTTAAAGCTAAAATTCACTCTCAGCCAGGATGCACGTCATCTATCTCCATGCACCACAGGCACCTCCTACTCCCCCTCCATTACCTCCCAAGAGGGAGAGCTGGTTCAGCAGAACAGCCAATCTGGTGCCCCTACCTTCCCAGTCCCAAACAGGTGCCTCCTGCTCCCCCTCCGTGACCCCCCTGGAGGAAGGGCTGGTTCAGCAGCACAGCCAAGCTGGTTCCCATACCCTCTCAATCCCACACTCAGGAACTTCAGCCTTGCTGAAGCCCTTCCCAGAGCAAGCGGGGTAAAAACGTTGATGAGAACGCCTCTTCTCTGTGTCTGATGGCGCCACCACAGAAAGACTGTAGTGGGGTCGGCCATCAGGGTGGCATGTATGTCACAGGCGCTCCTCATATTCTACGTCAGAGCTGATAAGGCCCAACCTCTACTTTCTGAGAGACACAGTGAAAGGGCGGTTTTCTGAGAGATGTGGTGAAACGGTGGTTTTCTGAGAGACGCTGGGAAGCTGCAGTTTTCTGAGAGACACAGTGAAACAGCAGTTTTCTGAAAGGATTTTGGGAATTACACCTGCTGTTTGTACCTGCTGTGTTTTCTACTGGCAGGCTGTTGCATCTCTCCCACTGACAGAATCCATACAGAAAATTTTAGACAGAGATGGGGAGAAAAAAAAAAATACTGTTATCCTTTTTTACGTTTTTGTTTGGTTTTGTGTTTAGATCAAGCCAGTCTAATCCTATGTTTGTGAAGTTAAATGCTTTTTTATTGTTTCTTCATCGTCTTTGTTTCGCCGTGATTTTTACAGGATTATTTTGGAGGGTCATATCGTTGGTTAACAGGGTTTACCTCCTGTTTGTGCTTGCTGTTGTCATACTTTGAAAAGGTGGCTTATTTTTTAAAGAGATGGGACAAGTTTTGGTCTGACTCAGAGATGAGGACAAAATCAATGAACAGAAAGAATTTTGTTATATTTTTTTTTTTTTACATTTACAAAGTGTACACATTAGTTTTGATTATTGATTGTATTGAGACAGTCTTTGTTATTTAGCACTTAGTCGTCAGTCATGATGTTACGATGGCTTTTTGCTGGTTTATGGTGATTGGAATGGAATTAAGAAAAGATGGCACAAACTCAATATGGCGCATTTCCATACCCGTTTGTTCAAGCAACCTTTAGTAACAATTTGGGTCCCAAGAGCTCAAGTGACAATCACAGCTAAATTGTATGATACCTAGGTTGTATTGAGCAGGTGCAGGCCAACTTAATTTAAACAATTGTCATTGTATCTTCAGTACATCAGTGCTTTTCTGTTGTGGTAGTTGAACTGAACTGCTATTATAGTTTTAGTCCCTTTTTTGTATGAACTGTCGACAAGCAGACAATGGTGTGACCTCTGACCCTACTGTTGGTTGGATGATCGTCTCGGACATGAGACATTATGTTCTCGTACCAAACCGTATAACCTATACCTTTTGTGTACAGTTATGGATTCTAGTGTTAAGTGCCATTTTTTTTTTTTAAAACAGTACTGTTAACACAGTACTGAAGTTACCGAGTGACTACGCACAATTTGTTTTTGTTTTTTTTCTGTTCATGTTGTGTTAACAGGGTATAGATTGGACACCAGGAACAAAAGGGTAGTTCTACTGTCTCTTTTCCACTTTAGTTTAGCATGTTTTGGAGAGAGATTTGTTTCAGGCTCGTTCCTTCCCCCCCACTGACTCTGTACTCCGGATACAGAGCCAGAACGGTTAGTGCTTTAAATATCAGCGCACTCGTTCTTCTCCAGTTCTGATTGTGTTCTAAATCCCGCCAAGTTGACCACATTTAACGGGCCCTGTGTTAATGACAATTACAGTGAGCATATTTTAAAAGTGCTTGAGCATCTGACCCAACAGAGGCTCGTCCCAAATAGTACCCTTAATTCACGCTTTGTGGAGCTCAGTAGACACCCACACCCCTGCAGGAACAAGCACCATCTCTGCATCTCTTTTGAAGTTTCAACAGAAATCTCCTTGTTCTGCTGCTTAGCATTAGAGTTAAAGAATTTCATGGCCTCCGATTTCTGCTTGTCAGCTTGGCAGTGAGCTCTTCCTTGTAAAAAGCTGGTATTCTTCCCCGCCGATAAAGTCATGTAATTTCAATTGATATATATTTTTAAGGCTTTTTTAAAATCATTGGTGAAGAGGTTTATGATGACCTAACCTTAATTTAGTATTTAGTGTTCAAGCAAGAGACCCACCGCAGTTGATATGGGCATGAGCTGCATGTGAGGTGGGGCTAGTCGAATTAGGGTCTCCACAACAAATCTGGCATGTTAACACTAGCGAGCTGCAGAATCGACGTGTGTGAGCTCGGTACTTTACTGGGGTAATGACAAACCGGGGCCGTGGACAGTTGAGTTGAGTATGTCGCATCCAGACTTTTACAATTCTAACTGAAGAATGCTTATAGAAAGGTGATTTAAAGTTAATTTTTTGTTTCAGTTTGTTTTTTTAAGATGACTTCCTTGTTTCATTGTGGGTTGTGTCTGCTGCTGTACTGCCTGCATTTAGACATCAGGAGTGAATTTTCACTTTTAAAAGAGGAGGTTGTTGGCTTAATTCCTTTTGTAATTAAAGAAATTATTTTAGAAGTGAATAATGAGAATGGTCGACATGTTCCCTATAATGTACAAGGGTGGGTGGGGGGTGGCATATATTTTGTACAACCATATTGTTCATAATAATGTTACTTTTTCTTTTTCATTTCTTTTTCCTAACCCCGGTGTATTATAGCAAAGGCTGTAAATAGAACTGAAGAGATGTAAATATTTATGTGGCTTGCTGCTAGGTTGGAATTCACGGGAAAACTGTATTCACTGTTAACTCAACATGCCCACCAGCAAGCTTTCTGGATAGCAGTGTAAAAAAGAATAAAACTTAAAAAAAAGGACACTGCCTTAATGTTTAAATAAAAAGCTTATTGCCATTGACCTTGCTGTCCTTCTCTCATTGATGCCGTCTGGTTACAGCTGTGGGTGTTTGTCTGGTACATGATTAACCTTTGGTATTAAAAATAATGCATTAACGATCAATGGCTGTATATGTGCATATGTAGCCTGCATTAGAGCCTGTGTGAGATGGGTTCTGCCTGCCACGTTTGCAATTTGTCTCAGAAATGGATCCCATTGTATAGCCAATCAATTTTTAAAAAACCCACACCACCAGAGGCAGCTTCTGCCATATTGTTAATCAGCGGCTCGACTGATGGCAGATGTTGTTATCCAGAGCGACATACAATTTTATCTATTTATACAGTGGGATATTATCTGAACTTGAAGTTAGCATCAGGCTCAATGCTACAACAGCAGCACCCCTCCTTAGATTTCAACGGGCAAACTACCTACCATTTACGACGTCGAATATTACGCTTTAACGATTGCACGTGGACGAACAGCAGCTTCTGAGTTCCTCAGCTTTGTCAGATATCCTGTCTTCTCCATGCAAGTCCCTTTACTGAGTCTCAACGCCGGTTGGCTTGCGCGCTGACGTCGATCCTTGGAGGTCCTTGATACGCCACGTGTTCTTTGGAAGGAACAAAGTTGGAGAGGACTTACCACAGACGTGCTGGGTGCCCTAGGAGTCTGCTATCCAGCAACAGTCATGACTCCTGCGTGGAAGGCCTTCGGTAGGAGCACTGCTCAAAATTCCTGAAGGGGGCGCTGATTAACCGGGCCTGGTATTATTTCACGCTTCTGGCTTCCCGGCATTGGTAGGGTAGGGTGGGGTGATCTGAGAGCTGGTGTCTCTCTAGGGACTGCTAGAGGCATCAGATTGCTCCCTGTGAAGTCAGGTTTATAATCAAATCGCATTGGCTGCCTCTGAGGGGTTTGAGAGACAGGGAGAGAGGACCTCTCTTTCGTCAGAAAGTCAGTCTGCCGGAGTCAGAAGTGGCTCTCTCTCTTGCCACCTCACTGGGTCTAACCCTATTCCGTCTGCCAGCGTTGATGATCCCGGCTCTGGGGACAACCCGCTAATTTGACTTTGATGTCAAGGGATGCAGGGGAGCGAAAAGCTGTTTAAAAGGCCCTTGTTGTGGCCCTTGTTATGCACTTTCAGCTCTGGTTTCTTAGGCTAAGCTGATAGATGCAAATAATACAGCCTGCCTAAACTTTGGTCCAGCGGTGGAGGATATTTTTGGTGTGTTAGGGAGTTAACAAAGGATTTTTCTGACCTTGCACCAGAGCTGCATTTTAAGCTAAAAAAAATAAAAACATGGTCCAGGCTGATCAACAGATTGCGATGGCGCCCCCATGGGCAGTCCTCTTCTGCTGGATCCTCCAGCCAGGGGATGTTCCCACAGATTCTCTGGAGCAGGTGCAAGGATTATTATTCAAGATGGATTCACATTATGAGCAACTTGTGCTGTGCTCACTGCAATATAAATTTTATATATTATAATTAAAATAATTTTAACTTTTGGGGCAGAAACTCGGTATTCCGGGGCTGCGTGCTCTACTTACCATTTAAATGTCCTTTAAGAGTTCTCCGTTGAAAACAATGGCTCTTTTGCTCGTGCTATTGCCCATTTAAGGCAGTACTTCACAGAGGTTGGATGACTGAGCAGAGGAAATGTTCTTTGAATTGAGAAATTAGGTGTAAGGATTTATGGAGGAAATTGATCTAGTGTGTGAACTGGAAGATACAAATTGGTCTTGCCTTCCGAGTTGACATTACTAATGAGTTCAAGGTCCTGGACAGCTTGTAACAGCCGTTTGATGTTGTGGAGGTCTTCACCATAAAGCTGAGGCAGTGGAAAAGTCATTTCCCAGCATTCAAGTCTCTTTTAGAGGAACAAGGCATATAATCCTGGGTCAATAGTAACGTTTTTTTGAGTTTGACCAGTAGTTCGCAGACTTCTGCAGACAGTAGGAACAGGCACACCTGCCAGATGTTTCCTGACTCCGCCTCTGTTGATGTGGGAACAGCACCAGGTGGTCTGCAAATGAAGCTGATAGAACTGTGCTGCGCTATAGTTTTTCAGGCCAGCGCCTCCATCCTTCCCTTCACTTTGCTCAATGTTCAGGTGTCTGTGGGAAAGCTTTTTCCACAAGGAACTTTTAACAAGTTCCACTCAAGGTTGACGGACGCAAACCTTGCTACCATCCTGAGGGTTACTGTTTTTTAAATTTTATTTTAGTTTTTTGGACTTTTGTTTTCCCCACGAAGCAGAATTTAAAGATGGAAAAATGGCCCTGGAGAAAATTAATTTTAAAATCTCTGACTTTTTCAGTACGGGCAACCTTTTTACGGAAGTTATTTTGATTATATTACGATGATATATATTACATTCTAGTGGTTAAATTGAAAACAAAAAGCATTAACTAGACAGGAAGATGTCCTTAATTGATGGATTTGGAAGTTGTAACCAGAGGATGATACAACAACCAGGGTCAACGACTGTTTTTATAACTGACAAAGAAAATGAACGATGTTGAATCCCTCAATTATGTCCCACTGACTGCCCTTTAGTGACTCCCCTCAAGCTTTCGGTCTTCGAAGCTGTGGCAAATGACTGATGTGGCAGTGGCAGTGGCAGTGACTGATCAGAAACATAAAAACAATATCAAGCGTGTGTTATTAAACATGTGTTTTGGGTCTCGCTTCCACCAACTCCTACTGTGACCTTTGACTGGTTACATCCAAGGTGCTATATAAAATAGACTTAGAAATATGCTGGTTTTCTTTTTGCTAGTGGCATGAATAACGCCAAAGGCTGGGTAGGCTGGGATTCGCAGTGCTGTGAGAACCACCAAGGGCTGGATAGGCTGGGATTTACAGGGCTGTGAGAACCACCAAGGGCTGGATAGGCTGGGATTCGCAGGGTCATGAGTAACACCCAAGGCTGGGTAGGCTGGGATTCACAGGGTCATGAGTAATGCCCATGGCTGGGTAGGCTGGGATTCACAGGGTCATGAGTAACGCCCATGGCTGGGTAGGCTGGGATTCACAGGGTCATGAGTAACGCCCATGGCTGGGTAGGCTGGGATTCGCAGGGCTGTGAGAACCACCAAGAGCTGGATAGGCTGGGATTCGCAGGGTCATGAGTAACGCCCAAGGCTGAATAGGCTGGGATTCGCAGGGTCATGAGTAACACCCAAGGCTGGATAGGCTGGGATTCGTAGGGTCATGAGTAACACCTAAGGCTGGATAGGCTGGGATTCGCAGGGCTGTGAGAACCACCAAGAGCTGGATAGGCTGGGATTCGCCGGGCTGTGAGAACCACTAAGGATGGATAGGCTGGGATTTGCAGGGTCATGAGTAACACCCAAGGCTGGATAGGCTGGGATTCGCAGGGTCATGAGTAACGCCCAAGGCTGGATAGGCTGGGATTTGCAGGGCTTCTCTCGTCTCGCCGCTAACCACAGTCATCCTTCGGCTTTCCTGGTTTCTGCAGGCTGGCCTTGCTGCCCACCCAATCCACGTTGAACCTCTCGTGCGTGCTGTGTAGCCTGCAGAGTGTAAAAGAGAGCAGAGGAGACCAACTATACTACTTCCCCACTCTCCTCCTGTGCGGTAGCAGAATTCGTAGCGACGGGTTGAGCTGCATTAGCACAGTAGGCCAATCCAAATTATGGGGGGAAAGACAAAAATAATAGGCGATTCAAACAAATAAAAATAAAAGGAAAATAATTTCTATACAGTTTATGCTTTGAAATGGGCCTTCTATAGGTAGCTATGGTAGGGGTAGGTTTACTGTAAATTATTCAGTTTTATGTGGACATATTTATAAAGATTTGGTCCAAATAATAATTCAGTAGTCATAAACAAAATCCCTGATTTTCTATGATTGATATACTGGGTATTCAGAGACTAAATACAGATGAATACCTAAATAAAAACTCAAAGCCAACATATATTACATAAACATTTAAAATAAGTATTTATATTGTTATGTTTATAACTTAACTGTATTCCTTATTCGTGCCAGCAGGTGTCATTGTTTTCTAAGTAAGTCTCCAAAAGATTTAGTAACACAGATGCTCCCTAGTCTGGCAGCTGTAACCGTTTGTAAATTCATAATACTGCGCTGGTGTTCGTCTTTGTTTTCAGACAGAATTTTCACTTAACTGTGAGAGTCTGCTTAGAGCAATAATTTGGGTATAAATTAGGTAATCTAACAAATAATCTAATTACAATATTCCACTTCCATCAGGACATAAATACTTTACTCATTTGTACAGCTAATTGTCTACTGAAGCCAGTAAACTATAGATGGTTAAACTGTGGACTCTTTGGCAGTTACTGATTCAAGGCTGTAGATTTTGTTAACCGTCCTCTTGAGGGCGAAAAAAGTTTCTTATTTGGAAATACTCTTGCGCATATTTTCTTTGTATAGTTAGATAAAATCTTGTAGTCATCCGCCTGAAAGAGTGTCAGCCAGTACTTATCTCTCTTTAGAAGTCCATATCCCTCCTAGGAAACATTGTTTTGGTAGGTTTTCTCATTTAGATTGGTTAAAATCACATTCACCATTCAACCATCAGAACAGTCTACCTGCAATGACTAATCTTCCTACAAAGCCCCTCTTATCTGAACACAGAGTGTCTGTGTTTTACTGTGGTATGTTACACAGAGTCTCCCTGCTAGGATGCCTTGCCAGAATGCTGTTCTATTTCCATTTAAGCTACAGTAGCGGCTCCCGTGTGAGATCTTAATCCCGTACTGGCGGTTTACGCTGAGAATGAGAAATGGGCTGCTGACATCTCTGTCCGGCTGAGGAGAGAAAGTGGGACAAACTCTGCCGCGGAGTTAAGCCACCGAGACTAAACAGTTTTGTTAATTCTCCACCGGTTCTGAACCGGCCAGCAGCGTGAGTGTTGGAGCTGCAGTGAGCTCTGTGCAGATTATGTTCACAGTTCCCTCGCAAATAGCATGCTGTCATTGTTAGAATGGGGAGCTCCTGATCTGTACATACATTTGCGTTTTTTTTTTAATTATTTGATACCACAGTACAAAGGCCATACAAGAAACAGGGAAAATACATGGCCTTCACACACACACACACACACACACACACACAAACAGCCCACAGGTGAAATATGCAGATACCTTCCCGGAAGGCTCAGCACTTATTAGTGGGATGGCCCCAAAGTCCAGTTTAAGACCTAGCCTGGCAAGAAGTGGAAACTGTACTTTTTGCAGGTGACTTGCCAGTCTGAAATACCAAAGGAAGCGTGGGTCCATGCGCAAGTAAATGGATGACTAACAGCTTTTCTGGAACTGACTGTCAGAAAACTAATACATTTTAAAAAGAAACTTATACTAGAATCCCTTGTGAGTGTGAGTTTGTGACAAAGAGTTGGTGTGAATCTCTTTGTTGACTTTAGTGTAGTAATAACACACAACTTTAGTATAGTAATATTTTGCGTTCTTCAAAGGCCTAGTATGCGTCTTTCAGCCGCGTTCGTTTTCTCTCAGATGTGCTCCTCTAGACTTCAGTTGAGGAGTGACAGGAAACCAACACACTGTGGGTGAGGTTGCTGCTCGGAAAGTGCCTGTCAAGTGCAGCAAAACGGCCGGTTGAGAGATTTGCCACGCTGAGAGATTTGAGGAATGGGGTCTTTGGCTTCCAGGGGCCGTAATGACGTAGGAATGGACACGGGATGGCAGATTTTATGGTAGGGCTCTAATTCCTGAAGTGTGAGGGCAGATTTTGAAAACATGGTGGGGCTCTACTTTCTGAAGTGTGAGGGCAGGTTTCGAAAATATGGTGGGGCTCTACTTCCTGAAGTGTGAGGGGAATTTTATTTTATCTTTTTTAATTTTCAATAGCCTGGCCATGGTCTGACCTTGAGGCCTGAGAAACTTCCTCCTCTCTGAGCATGAAAGGCCTTGGCACTGGGCTCTGGATGAAAGTAACGGCTTTTCTGAAATAACAGCAGGGACCGCTTTTTTTTTTCTTTCTTTCTTTCACCTTTTACCTACTTTTCAAATGTAGTTTGTACTGAACATTGTAAGAATCATTAATCGACTGAAAACATTGCTGAAACATATTCAACCTTATGCCTCTTATCTGTCATTGTTTGTTCTCTGAGACGTGCCTAATGTGTAGGGTGTGAGAAGGGAAGGGTTCTCTTTCAGCAACAGCAACTGGTTAAAGAATGCCATGACTTTCAATACGGATGTCCTGCACTAAGCATTTTTTGTATTATGTAAGTCAAACATGGCTGAACTTGGTTCCGATCTACGACAAACGCGCTGATGTATTTTTTAAAATTCCATACAGAATCGAAAGCATTTGGGTTTATAAGGGCTTTGTTTTATTAAGATATACATTTGTCTTTTTAAATTATTTTTTCACAAGTTATCCAAAACAAAAAATA
Organism: Hiodon alosoides; assembly: GCA_025775065.1. Lineage (NCBI taxonomy): Eukaryota > Metazoa > Chordata > Actinopteri > Hiodontiformes > Hiodontidae > Hiodon > Hiodon alosoides. The sequence continues at coordinate 17,056 of JAOYSI010021441.1, read as the reverse complement.
TGTAATCGACTTGGAACTATACAAAAATATAGAGGGAAATATGAAGTGCTTATTGCCACATATACATCATGTAAGTATTTTACAAGAACATTAAATCGTCAAAATGTTAGGAAACAAAAATAAAAGCAGTTATTGCAAAGCACTGTATACCAACCCCGACTCATCTGAACTGAATCTCTCTCGTCGACTTTTCGGTTTTAATCTCGCTCTCCTCTCCTCTCCCGTACCCATTTTACCCACAGACTGTAACAAACAAATCCATCGCTCCCAGGCCGACCTGAACAATGCTAGCCACTCTGTCAAAGCTTTCATATTTAACCAGGGTCGCAATCGCTTCTATGCTTTAGTTACTTTATTTATATTTGTAACTATTCTCTGCAATTCTCTCAAATGCGTAATTATGCCTTACACTAAAAACAGCCTCTTTCTAGTCACCAGAATCTCATTACCCTTCCCATACCATTCTCTACCTACCGCTTCAAATCTACATTGAAAACTTGTCTTTAAAAGTCCTCTGGCTACTTTCTTTTCAGCGTAAACTTTTCTGTCTATGAAAACACATTTTAACGTTGGGGTTTTACAGCAATTATCTTCACCAGAGGGGTCCTGGGGTTTGATTGAAAGGTGAGAATCACAGTGTCACAGTGTCTTTGTTTTTGTTTTTTATCAATATGATGAAACATTTAAAAAACTGAGGTAAGAAATATTTAATCAAAATACAGGTTCAATATTTAAACTTTTATAATCCAAATATATATAAGACACATGAAAGATGAGCCGTCAAATTAGACACAAACATTCAGGCCATCACTAATTTACAAAAGAAGAACACAGTCGATTGTTGCACTGTGTAACTCCGCAGGTTCTACACAAATGCTAAAAACTGCCCTCTGGGGACAGCTGCCTTTGTGGTCATGTTCACTGGAGTGCCAGTGAAGAGCTTCCCTTTCCCAGAGACAAAGGTCAGGGTACTGAAATGAAGAAAACACAAAGGAAAACTCTGCCAAACAGAAGCCAGATTTCCACGCAGAAAGCAGCCGCAAACGAAACTGGCAGCTTAACCTGCAAAGACGGAGAAAATCCCCAAAAACCAGGGATATATCCGACAAGTGCATGTTGAGCTGATTTTTTTGCTTGTCCAGCGAGTGGCGGACAAGTATGGCAACAACAAAGCACAAATCAAGGCCTGTTCCTGGAGGCTCATTCACCGCAGGGCTTATCCACACCGCAAGGCTGATCCACACCGCAAGGCTGATCCACACTGCAGGGCTGATTCTCACCGCAGGATCTAATTTGGTAATTTATCCCCAAAAAAATGTTCTTTCACTTTTATTTCGGAGCGGCCTCCTCCACACCACACCTCACCTCAACTCTTTTTCAAAACTGCTGTCTTCATCAAATTGTGAAAATTGTTGAGCTAAATCTTTCAGAGGTGTTCACTGCCGTTGTGTGGATTAGTCAGTGATTAAGCCATTACTTTCATTCTTAATTCCCTCCAAACTTTGGTCACCATTTAAACATATTTAGCTATTAAAATTAGTCCCTTCTCCCACAGGCTTAATGATTAGCAAAGTGAACTGTACAGATGGACAGACAACACATGGTTTATATCTCTGAATGTACACAGGAGTCTTTCTCTCTGAGGTTGTCATTCCTCGAGGTAGACGTGTCATTCTCTCTCACCCCTCTGTTTCTGGGTCAGAGGTAAGTGTCTCCCGAGAATAGAAACAAACTGGCAGGTCAATGTGTTTTCATGCGAGTGCGGCAGTGTACTGACATTTCAAATAAAAACTCTGCTTAAATAACAATGGGTTAAAACAAAATCAGGGGAGGAAGCCCAAGAGCTGCGCTCCGTTCCTCCTCCCGTAAGTACGCTTAGTTCCAGGCAGCTAACTGGGTGCCATTCTATAGACAGGTGTGGCTGAGGAGGGGTTGGCTTTGTTTACAATGCCCCCGCTGCAATCACATATAGTGCTGACAGGCAGTAAAGGGAAAAAATCTATAACTCATGTCCCCTCCAGAGTCTTATCCCGTCTCCCCTGCCCCCTGTTCCATACCCCGCGTTCCGTGCAGCTTTGTTGGGGGCATTTCCTGACCCCTTTTCAGCTCCCACGCTGCAGTGTCCTATGGATCACCCTTTTTGTGTCTGAAAGTGGAGCTTCCCGACCCACAGACTGCTCAGAATCTGTGGGAGATGGTCACGCAAATCCATCAATGAGACGACGTGAGGGAACTCCACGCAGCTGCCAAGGCGCAGAGATGACCAGCTGGGCCGAAACTTCCTCACGCCGCAAAATCTTTGGTCCAGCCCAGGTTCTGCTTGTTATTACAGGTCCGTTTCTAACCCTGTCAATGCTTTCGATCTGGTGTCAAGCAATAAAAAGATATATACATTTAGATTAAGTGCAATCAAGCCTTTAGACAGCTGTGGCTGTAGGTAAACTGTACCTGAAATCACCCCACCTTTTCTCTTAAGTGGCAACAATACACAGAACGCACAGAAAATATACTTATAGTTAGTAGCTGCATTCAAATCCCTGAATGCTTTATGCGGCATGGAAAATTTGACAGGCATTGAGATCCGGCAGTCACTTTTATGCCTGCACTAAACACTCAGAACCTTCAAGCCTTACAGGAATCCTGCTGAAATTGTCATTGTTCCAAGACTTGAGGGGACAGAACGTTTATGGAAATCTGCAGTACTTAACTGGACAAAATAACCATGAAGTAAAGACTTTAAGCTAGCGCAGTACCAATTCCCACTCCAAGGGACAATTTATTTTTAGGGTGGCATTTGACTGGCGCTCGCCTGCAAACACAGCGCTCGATCAATAAGCTGGCACGGACGGCATCTGTTTTGCAGGTGAGTTGACCCTTTGTACTTGCTATGTTATTTTTTTAAATTCCTGACGGCGTTTTAGGTTTCTCCAAGGCCAAGGTCAACAAGAGGCTTTCATCCTTATGTGTGGAGAGGTGGGTCAGTCCCAAAAACCTGCAGCTACAACTGGGCAAATGGACAGCCTGCAGGGGTCAGTGAGGAAAACTGCCCTGAGAGGCACATTGACATACACGTGTACACAAAAAAAAAAGTTTCCTCATTGGGTCTAAACAAAAACAATAACTTAAAAAAAAAAAATAAACATGGTAGATTTAAATCAAAAGAGAGTAAAGAAAGACGAAACTCCTGTTCACTTCGAACGTAAGCGTGATCGTGCATGAGTATCAGCATATATACACACACAGTTAGGTTAAAGTAGGGGTTTCCAGAAGGTTCCTGTACTCCTGATGACCTCCGAGACAAAAGCGCTTCCACCAGTACAAGTATTTCAGCTCTCTCTCTCTCTCTCTCTCTCTCCTCCTATCTGCCCATAGCGCGGTCACCGGGCTGAGTTTAAAGGTCCTCGGTGTAGATGATACAGGGGCTGGTGTCCTCGCTGGACTTCAGCTGGACGCTGGAGACGAACCAGCGGCGGGCCCCGCCGGCGTTGTAGTGGAGCGTGGTGCGGTACGTGCTCTTGGCCCTCTTAGGGAAGATGATGGTGGTGCTGCGGAAGTGGAGCGGCTGCTGCCGCGGCTCGAACCTCAGCTCGGACTTGTAGCTGCGCCACGTGCAGTTGTGCGCCGCCACCACCGTCTGGCTGTGGGAGGTTACCGTGGGAACCGGCGCGCAATACACCTGGTCCCGGTAGTGCCTGTCCGAGTCGTACTTCACCTCTGAGTTACATCTGGGGTGTCAAATGTGAGAAATACCTTTTAAATCTAAAACATGTTTCCCTATTAAAATATGCAATAGTATATTGATCTATCTGACCCTACTGGGTAAAACACGAAGTAGTCACCAGGTGTCACTGTAGCTAGATAAAGGGGTAATAAAGTATAGAATTTAATTTCATTAAAATTATTTACAGGAAAATAGTGCTACCGTGAGACTGTGATTTTTTCCACATAAACAAAATAATAAATTGGCACACATTTTGAACACATAAACAATGCTCATGTAAAAATCTGTAGAGAGATGGTTACCTGATCTCTTGCACTGGCTTGGGGTTGACCTCAATACTCTCCCCAAAGACCACAGGGTACATGCGGGATTTGGTGTCTGCCCCCGGCGAATTCAAGAGCAGGTATGGCAGCTGAGAGGGGACAAACAAGGGCGGTCAGAAACCTGATACTGCAAGCTAGTACACATTTACTAACATACAACAGAGGCTGACATTTAAACTTAAACTGTTTAAACGGACTGTGTTTAATTATCAAAAGCTCCATTTCTCTTCTCCAATTCCTAAGCACTGAATGACCTCTCTTTGGTGAATTTTTTTTTATTGTTGTCACAGAGAATTCATTTTAAAAAGTATTACCAGATTATTCTCAAGTTTTTCCGTTATGAATACGGGGAAATTTTTTCCATTGGTGGCATTTATGCTTGAGTTGTTTTATAATATATTGTCCATTAATTTTGCTGAGAGAAGAAAAGGAATGCTCTGCTGTTATTGTAGTGTTTCTCCCACCCCTCCACCCCCACCTTTTGTGCTATGAGATCCTCTGCAATTAGCCTCTTAGTTTAACCCTTGGGAACACCCTGAGATTTTAGCTTCAAACTCAACCTCTTTGTTTAACCTTCGGGCACACCCTGGGATTCTGCTCATCAGGGCGCATGTCAAACACATGCAAAGCTCAGCATTCGTGATCTGTCGCGTCAGTAGTGTCAGCACTCAGTACCCAAAAACCAGCTTGGGTTTTACATCAATTACTGCGCCAGGTAAAACTGCTTCATGGTACTACTGCACTGAAATAGTAGAGGCACTCCGCACGAAAGGGTTCAACATTTAGACGTGTAAATTCATTCTGTAACAAAACGTAACCCTTAGAGTCTTAGCTGCTTAACACAACTAATTGCTAATGTCAGCTGCAGGTGTTATCGCTGTTTGGATAATTACTTTGCATATGTGTTTATTTAAATCATTGCTTTTGTCTGTAACCTACTCTTGACAACGGCTTTTTTTTTTGCCATAGCATCGCATTTTGTGGGCTGCCAAAAAGTATTTCAACAAGCAGAATAAATACAAAGGTTTGCAAGTATTGAATATCTGCTGGCTGAGTGCGGCCTAGCACTTCCTGTTTAAACTCTTTTCATTCATACATTTGGGATCTGTTGCAAAAACCCTCCTTTGCTCTTAAAAAGATGACCGCGTCCCTCAGTTTTCCACTCCTCTGAGTTTAGCTTGCCAGACACGCATTGTGGGAAAATTGTCCCCCCACCTCCCTCAGATTTAGGTCAAGGTTAAATGCCCAAACAGCTCTGGTCTGGGTGAGGCAGGCGCTTGCCCATGCGGGGTCAGGGATCAGCGTACCACGAGACTGGCACGCAATTGGCCCCATGATCCCCCACTAAGTAATCCATCCCATGATGGATCCCTTTCCTCACCCATCATGTCTCCTGACAGATTTAAGATTTTAAATCCAAAGCCAGTGTGCTCCATGAGATCTGGATCCTAATAATTCACTCAAAGCATTAAAATACAGAGCTAAAATGGTAAAGAGTAAATATTACTGTCTCGCCTTTTCCACACAGAGGACACGTCGGACAGATGAAAAAAGTCTTTCTAGCTACCCGGGTCCTGTCATGGTGACACCTGTCCTAGCCATCAGGAGGCGGCAGTAATTCACCTCTGTGCCGCGTGCAGGCCTCAGCGTGAGGCACCAGCCAAGCTGCCGAGGTCACCTGACAGAGTAGCTGTCCGCGCCTGCCAGAGGAGCTACCTGCGTCTGACAGAGGAGCTTTCCGCGTCTGCCAGAGGAGCTGCCTGCGTCTGACAGAGGAGCTGCCTTCGTCTGACAGAGGAGCTGCCTGCGTCTGACAGAGGAGCTTTCCGCGTCTGCCAGAGGAGCTACCTGCGTCAGACAGAGGAGCTGCCTTCGTCTGACAGAGGAGCTACCTTCGTCTGACAGAGGAGCTCTGCCTGCGTCTGACAGAGGAGCTGTCTGTGTCTGCCAGAGGTTACCCACCTCGGTTCAGTTACATATTTTCTATGCTGATCTGAATAGGTCACGGAATATTGCTCTGTCTACGGATTTGCAGGGTCCACAAGTAGGGCTTGCCTTCAGTGTCTTTCCTTAACTGCCTAGCTGCGCCATATCTCTCAAAGTCAACATGTCCTCCCGCCTCTCAAATAGCTCGAACAGTCCGTTTTTTTCCGTATTACCTTTGACCCTTGGATTCCGAGACATTTGTAATGAGAGGAGACACAGAACGTGCGTTGCAGAGATGAACTGCAGTCGACAGCTCTGAAGAGAATAGCACACAGCCCATTGGATCAGCAATACGTGGATTTTATGTGTGACTAGGTAGGTAAAAAGGTAAGGTAAAGGTAAAAAGCCAAATTAGAGATAGATACAGGCTGAGAGCGAAGGTAAAAAGCCACAGTAGAGATAGGTACAGACTGAGAGCGAAGGTAAAAAGCCACAGGACGGATTGGTACAGACTGAGAGCAAAGGTAAAAAGCCACAATAGAATTAGGTACTGACTGAGAGCGAAGGTAAAAAGCCACAGTAGAGATAGGTACAGACTGAGAGCGAAGGTAAAAAGCCACAGTAGAGATAGGTACAGACTGAGAGCGAAGGTAAAAAGCCACAGT
>JAOYSI010021441.1:0-10321 GCA_025775065.1 Hiodon alosoides | reverse complement strand
GGTACAGACTGAGAGCGAAGGTAAAAAGCCACAGTAGAGATAGGTACAGACTGAGAGCGAAGGTAAAAAGCCACAGTTGGGATTGGTACAGACTCTGAGCGTAGGTAAAAAGCCACAGTAGAGATAGGTATAGACTGAGTGCGAAGGTAAAAAGCCACAGTCGAGATAGGTACAGGCTGAGAGCGAAGGTAAAAAGCCACAGTAGAGATAGGTACAGGCTGAGAGCGAAGGTAATCAGCCACAGTCGAGATAGGTACAGGCTGAGAGCGAAGGTAAAAAGCCACAGTAGAGATAGGTACAGACAGAGCGAAGGTAAACAGTCACAGTAGAGATAGGTACAGACTGAGAGCGAAGGTAAAAAGCCACAGAAGAGAGAGAAAGAGAGAGAGTATGAGAGAGGGGGCAGGAACTGCTTTATTTAAATGCACAGCTGCAGCTGAATTAATAATGCCTTTCAAGTGATGCCAGAGACCGTTTCTTCACCCGCTTCCTCGCCTCTCTCTCTTATTACCAGCGGTAAGCACAGAACTGACTACAGAACATACATGCCGTCCTTTACAGGCTCAGTCTGCCATGGGCACAGCAAAGATGCAGATAAAATCATCCCACGTGGTACGTACCCCAGTCCCACCACTGTCCCAAAAACAATAACTATCAAACAAGCTGAATGAGCCAGGCCAAAATGTAACCTTGATCTTTTCAAAGGGTGACCAGAAATATAGTGAACAATGAAACAGGACCAGTGGGCTTACATCAGGGTGCTACATTCCCAGGGCCACGTTTGACTTTACTGCTACCTGGAAGCAGAGTTAATCTGCAAAATTCACTTACCATAACCAGGACTATGTCTGGATTGAAAGAAGACTCTGATAGAACCAAAACAAAAGAGAAAGAGCCTTGTGACTTTTTTTCCCCTCAATCGGCCAGAAATGCACCCTGTCTGTTTATCCCCAAGAATGTCTTGGCGAGCTTTGAAAGCGTAAACACTTGCGAGTGGTAGGTGGGCTCTGGGCTCCAGGCTTCAGGCCCCGCAGATTCCCCACATATGTTCCATTTATGAAACACATACGGAACCCATTCCCCCCCAAACCAGCGAGCTGTGGAGAATTACTGCCCCGGTCAGAACCCAGCCAAGCAGGAAAAAGGAGCCCACTTCCACACACACACACACACACAAAACACAAAAAGACAAAAAGACAAACCCACAAACAATCACCCATACAAACCAACAAAGTCAACCACACACACACAAACCCCATACTCGCTGAACACACACAAACCCACATTTATGGCACTGTCCATCATTTTGACCACTTATTTATTTTCCTGATTGGGGTGGAGACAGGACCTCCCGCAACGGCAGTATCGGGGCTACAAGTGCAATGTGATAGGAGTCTCCAGGGAAAGCTTTGCTTTTCCTTGTCGACTAAACGGATTGGGCTACTGCTGAATGTAACTGAGTCAAGCTCAACAGGACCAGGGCCTGGCTTTCATGGATTCCTCTCCAGTTAAAGAATGGTCTAGACTACACTGTATCTCTGTGGCTAATATGAGGAAGTGTGCGTGGGACTCTGACATTGACAAATATGCAATATGGCCTATAGGAAACGCAATAAATCACTGCAAAGAAATAAACCTCTGTGTGGGGAGGGGATAAAGATAACACTTTAGAAGCTTAACAACCTCGCCTGAGTTTATTGACTTGGCCTCCCAGCAGGGCTACTGGTGCACTGGCAACGCTCTTTTAACCCAGCAGTCAATTTTTAACTTGCCTGCTTGTTATCATTCAGCATCTTCTTAGTCCAGCGCATGTACAAAAATAAGCAGTTTGGTACAGTCCCAAATATTCTGCGTTTCAGCACAATTTCACTGTAGCTGGTTGGTGTAGTTGACGACTGCTTAAATTAGAAAAGAGAGGTCATGAAATTCTAATGCAGGAACCGACCGCACGACTCTGTGCTCCAAAATAGAAGTTTGGGATTGTTCTGAGAGGGCACAGAAAAACAACGCTCTAAAATAGACCTGACTAGGAAAAACACCCTCCATTTTGCGAGCACACACATGTCTGCCATGTAAATACGAAAGTGACAGGCCAAGAGAGTGTTGATAACAACAAAGTGAGGAATTCCGGGCCATTCTTTGCTTTGCAACCCATTTTTAAACCCAGGGGAGCCTCTCCTTCTCACACAGTACTGTGACGGTTAGGGTAAAGTCTAGCCAAATGTGCCCCATCAAATGGTTTACTATGGCAAAAGCCACAGCATGGCAGCGCTCTACCTCTCCTCACATTCTTGGGGTTCATGGGGAAAAAAAGGGCTGTCAAAATGCTGGGCTCACAACCCATAGCACAGTGTCTGTAGGCTGATAGATTGTCGTTTTCCTTCTTAACCAAATTGCCTGTCCTTGACTACAGAAATTTGACTCCAGTCGAGGTTGCGAGCTTTCTGTAAGTAAGTGTTTTTTACATTTTAGCATTCACACCTTTCATGTTTAATTCCTGAACCTCCTACCACAACCGCTCTCCTTACGATTGCCTCCCAGGAGACTCGATGAAAACCGCCTCTTCTAATGTCATTTTTAACAGTCTGTTGATCGTTCACCAAGCTTGGCAGTTAAAGTAATACACAGGAATTTTCCAACATTGTCATTATTCTTTAGTAAGAATCAGATGTTACAATCATGGTTACATTTTAAGGTTAATTCTTTCTTTTAAAAAGTTTAGGATATAACAACATAAATCAGATCAGAGGACTGATGTTGGTACGAAAGCACACTAGGGACCAGGAAGTAAGCACTTTTTTCTCTTCCTCCCACTGCACTTACTGTCACTGCACTTCCTGTCACTGCACTTTGCTGTCCTAAGCCCACACTGAACCTTGTACATCTGTGCGGTTGGAGGGTTTCCAAACTGTCCTGCAGGCCTGGCTGGCTGCACTGTTGAGGGAGGGTGGAAGGTTGGGAATTAGCACCAGGCTATAAGAGTGGCATAGTCCATGGCAACAGAGTTGTTTTCTGGGGTGAGGCGCGATGATCATGTGGGATCACATTCGGCTGTCTGCCCTTTTTAAAATACGACCCAATCCTGAAGGCACTGGAACCTGCAACATAAACCTTCCGGTCTTTCCTGAATGGCTTCCAACCGCGGCGGGCTAACTGAGTAATGGCAGGGGGAAAGGGGCTCTCCAGGCGGTGAATAGCACCCCAGATCGCTCTGCATGTCTACCTGCAGTCGGCATGTGCTGTCGAACAACACTCCCTTTTTCAGATCGCCCGGAACATATTGACTGTTCACCAGCACTGTGGATAACGCCGTGCCAGTTGGGGCTATAAGAAGGGATGTGTGCATACCTGCCCACTTCCCGTCTATGCGGAGAGAAGAGAGGCCTTTTCTGGCTGAACTCGATTGGCCTTGCCAAGATGACAAGGGGAGAACGGAAGAGAGTGTGATGCAGACAGTAAGAGACCAGAGAGGGGCTGGGAATATACCTCCAAACCCTTTGCCACTGGCTGGCTCCTATGACAGGCCAACATGCCATTTCCTGGCAGAAGCTACCAGACACAGAAAGAGTTGGAAAACTGAACAGGTCTATTGGATGCAAAACTTATTGATTTACCAGCTAAAATATTTTCTGCTGTGCAAGATTTGATTCTAGCTTTCTTAGGGTCGTTTAATATATAGAATAAGTAACTCACAAGAAATATCTTGTTTACAGACAGACATGTCTCATATTGTAAAGAATGTGAATAATTAAGGCTCAGTCCCAATATTCAATTCCATTCAAGTAAAAAATAAAAAAATAATAGGCTGTAAATATTTAAACTACTGATGGAAAAACTACGCATTCCAAATTGTGTATCACAATTCACTCTTTCTGATTAATTTATCATTAAATTGGATGCTGTTGAAGTTGTTTTTAATGCTTATTGAATGTGAATTTTTGGAAATATATGATCAGAATCCAAAAGGTCTGCTTTTGTGCTTTCTCATCTGCTTTTCTCTATTTGTCATGAATACCACTTATGTTCAAAATTTTTATTCACCCGAATCAAAGTTCAGCACCTGTTAACCAAATAAAATGTGACATTGGATCATTTTGTTAATTTATTTTAACAGTTGTTAATACTACTCAAAGTAATTTTCGTTATAATTTCTGATAAGTATAAATGGACGTTAAAAATGCAAAAAAATAAAAAATAAAATAGCGATGCAACATAATAAACAGTTGTATTGCAACAAAATTGTAAGTTTACATTAATTTCAGTTATATGTGGACACTTACACCAATAGACACTGTTCAACTCTGAGAGAAGAAAATACGTACGCTCAGGAAAAAATATCGAGAATTGACTCGTAGATGATTTATCGGCAATACCGTGTATATTTTGATTTATATTAATTTAGGAAAAAATACTCGAATTTCAAGTTTGTATTTTAATAATGTAGTTTAGCTTGTGTCAGCGAAAGTTACTTATTTTTCTTTGGAAAATCATAGCACAAAATGTAAAAATATTAAAGGTAAAGAAAAAATGTAGCAAACTACGTTATTATATTTCATTTGTTTTATAAGCAAAGGGTTCAAAATATTTAGTTGTTGACTTAAGTCATTTTAAATGCGCTCTTTCTTTTAACCTGTCTTTATGAGCACAATGACAACTAGCTTATTTAGTCCAGGTGTGTGGGATCTGCTAATAAGACCATGGGCATTGGAAGACAAATTCTATAAATGTGTAATAAACAAAAGCAACAATAATTTACGTCCTACGTTCGTTAATAATTACCGGTTTCTTACCAGTTTGCCTTCTCTGCTCTCCTTCCTGTAGAATCCATGATGTTCGATAGGGGTAGCGCAGTTCCCGGAGCGCTGCTCCAGCACCGCGGGGGATAGCGAGTAGAAGGGTGGGCTTGGGCTTGGGGGGAGCCCGGAATCCGGACTGTCGAGCAGTCCTTCCCGGTTCTTTCCTTTCAGACTGTCATCCATAGCTTGTAAGTGTAGGTGCCCCACCATTGCTGGGAGAGCTCAACACAAAACCAGACGAAACCCTCTCCAGACGACTCCAGTCGGTCTACCTTCGAAACGGTGTCTTTTGGAGAAGTCGATAAAAACAAAACAAAAAATGGAAGGCAATTTCCTTTACCTCATCCGTAAAATGATATCTAAGAGAAAAGAAAGAATGCATCATAATATCGACTTTAAATTGTAAGTCAAGCAATTTGAACAAGTCAATATTTCTGCAGAATATTTCTAAAATAGTGTGCATATAATTTGTTTGCCGTTTGTTCTCATTAAAAACAAGAACGCATTACCAATGGAAGTAAAATAATAAATGTACTTCGCTAACAATTTGCTTTAAAATAATATTAACAGTATTGTAGTCAATGAAACAAAAAGGTGCATTTAATATAAGAAGTTTAATAAAAATGACAGCAAATGACAGTTCACTAAGCTTCTGAGTGACTTGTTACCTTGAATTTCCTGCTCCCTACAGGTCTGAGGTCGGTAAATAACGATATCACTTTCCCTAAGCAATATTTTCAGACCACGTTGACTGGCGAACGACTTTCAACGTTAGATGTCCTCACGGAGGACTCGCGCCGCCGATAGAAGCACCGTGTTAACGCGGTGCACAGTATTCCACTATTGTTAAAAAAAAAAAAAAAACGGACAAAATCAAGAAGCAAGGAAAGTACCATAAAACAGTCGAAGTTGCTCTGGCTGTAAACTCAGTAGTCTAACTAGCATTTAACTTTCCTCCAGCGATGAACGTATTTACCGATTCTCTTCCTTCAACGAAGTGAGTAGCCAGATCTTCGAGAGGTCCCTATAATGAGACGGCAGCTTTTTTTTACCTGGAGCGAATCCAGACTCAATGATTAACTGGAATTATTCCATACGTAGCCAGTAGGGTGAGCACGCTCCAGCTGGTTCACATAGAAACACTGTACTCAAGAACCTCCAGAAAGGTTGAATGCCTAGTGAAGTATGTTTCTGAATGCATGTGAGGTAGCAACTGAGTTAACTTTTCCCACTGACGGTCTTGGTTGAGTATGTGTTAAAACCCTTTGTAGCTGAACCTTTTGAATGTACATGTCAAACTGTATATTTAAACCAAAGTAAACATGGTGATCATATAATTTTAATAATAATAAATAATAATGTTGACGTACTGTACTCTTACCACTTCACACAATGCAGTATGTACACGTGCTGTTCTATCTGTCATGGATGCATATTCATGCACACACACTAAGCACACGTAGACCCCTAACTGCATAGACTTGTGTAGGCTTAAAATGCTTATATTTATACTAGTGTTTGGGAACTAAGTGCTCAAGTCCTCCCTGAGCGCTGGCTGGGCTTTGAGATGTGGGAATGGCATCTCTACTCAATGGCAAACCTCTGTTCTGTATTACAGTGTAGAAAAGGTTAATTTTTACCATTAAACATGGGCATCCCAGATGGGGTTTAAGATTAAAAGTTTTAATATGTTTGATGAATTGTTTTTAAGTCAATGCTAGCAGTGTTGTGAACAACTTGCCATGATTCATATAGTTAAGCTGAAAATGGGCAAGACCGAGATATCTCAGAGATGGCTACCTTAAGTTCAGGACAAAAGCATATGTGTGGCCCCATCTCTTAACAATATATCTTTTGAATCATGTTGCAGGTTTTGCAGATCAATGGGATACTGTCTGCTGCTTTGTGGTATTGTGGTCTAGTGCCTATTCCTACTGTCATGACATCTGCTCTGTTGTTTTCTTCTTCTATGTAAACCATTTATTTTAGTTATCAAAGCTCTTTTTAACACTATTATCCAGCAAGCGTGCGTGCTCTGGCAGGCTGGAAGTTAGTCCCTACCACCATGATGCAAAAACCTGAACAGAGAAGTCGTCCAACCTGGGTGCAGGTCAACGTACTCAGTCCAGATTGGTGTCTTTGATGGCTCAAACACGGCAGTAATTACTGTAAATTACCTGAGCTTTATCATTAGTATCGTTTTTGGTCTTCTCCTAATGGGCAGTCTTTAGACTGAACTTACTGAAGTGCTGCCATTACAAAGGCCCTTGATTTCGGCATGCACAAGGCACTTATTGTACCAGTACAGTGGTTCCTAAGAAGGGGCTATATCTCTCTGCCTGTCTGAAATCTTCTGCATGCAGTTCATTGGCAGCAGCTTTGCTCCTGCTTGACATCGGCGGCTGCCTGATGGTCAGTCTGCCTGGGAGACGGGACTCCCACAGGGTGAGGCGTTCCCTGCTAGCAAGTCCGTCCCCTCGTCATCCAGTCACTGCTGTTTCTCCCAAAGGCCCCAACACACAGGGAGGCCAATGTAACGACTGCATTTTTCAAGGATTACTGCAGGGACGGTAAGTTTCGCCCCACAAAATGTAAACATGCAGCGTAAACATGTCATTCTGGACAGCCCAGAGAGGAGGGGCTTTTCTCTGCGCTGGTAGCACTTGGACTTGACTGTGTAGAATCTGGATTAACGAGGGCTTTGGGGCCTATTTGGCTGGCCTGTACAAAGAATTCAGTGTGTGTGCATTTGAGTGTGAGTCTGCCTCTTTCTCTCCCTGCCAACCCAGCCCATACAGAAGCTGGGCTAACAGATGGTTGTTTTAGTGTGTTTAAGTGTCAGGGACAATGAGTGTGTGTGCGTGTGAGTGGGTGTGAGAATGTGTTTGTGTGCATGTGTGTGCGTGTTTGTGCATGCATGTGAGTGGGTGTGGGAGTGTGTTTGTGTGCATGTGTGTGCGTGTTTGTGCATGCATGTGAGTGGGTGTGAGTGTGTGTTTGTGTGCATGTGTGTGCGTGTTTGTGTGTGCGTGTTTGAATATGCGTGTGAGTGGGTGTGCATGCGTGTGAGTGGGTGTGAAAGTGTGTTTGTGTGCATGTGTGTGTGTGTGTTTGTGCATGCGTGTGAGTGGGTGTGAGAGTGTGTGCGTGTTTGTGCATGTGTGTTTGTGCATGCCTGTGAGTGGCTGTGCATGTGTGTGCATGTGGATGTGAGAGTGTGTTTGTGTGCATGTGTGTGCGTGTTTGTGCTTGCGTGTGAGTGGGTGTGAGAGTGTGTTTGTGTGCATGTGTTCAAAATTCATATGCGTTTATAAAGGGTACAGGAACTTTAACTAGCCCTGGGATTTGAACCCACCACCTACTGGCTACAACTCAAACTCCTTCATCAACGTACAACGCCTGCTTCTAGTAGGTTCAAAGAAGATGTAAATCACTCTTAGGAAGGAAACGGGTAGCTTTGGCCGCGCCATCTCTTAACAACCTTGTTGTCATTGATAATGATATTTTAGTCCGTATAAATTCTATTATTATTTCAAATGGTTTCCTAATACTGCCAAAAGGCCAGTTGATTGTTACTTCTCCAAGTTCATTCTTTTCATGTTCTGTGGTAAGTTAAAAGGTTTTTCGTTATTGGATGTGAGAGGAGGGAGTGGTTAAAAATCGATTTTATATGCACTTATATTAATGGGAGGGTGACAAGAAAAATATTAGCTGAGGCTATTTATATGCTTAAAAACCTCCTGTGCATCAGTCTGGCTTGTTGAAGATCCTGTCTGAGAGCTGAGGTGTAAACCCAATCAGTGTTTCATTGCACGTCATACAGATGTGTGCACTTTGCACTCTTTGTTTGATAGCCATTTGTGGGGACACTCTAATCAATTGGAAATTTCCCAGGTTCCTGACTACTGTGCCACATTGAACATTTTTTTGGGCCGTGAAGCGTTGCACGGGTGACTGCCTCCACTACAATTTGCAGACAAGGAGAATCCTTGGATCGTTACGCTGCAAAACATTTCCTTCCCCGCCTGTGCGGTCAACAGAGGCGGTCCCCCCAGTGCCCCACTTCTCTGTTTTCTCCAGATTGCACCAAACCAGCTGTGCAGGGTGGGATACAGGTGTGACTGTATGTGTGTTTGCTGGCGGTCTGGGATGGCTCTCAATGTCAGCAAACCACAATGAGGCCGGCTCTCGCCTTCTCAGCCAGCGGGATGGCAGTTTTCCACCAAAGATGACGTCACTGTTGTCTCTACACACAGCGTTAAAAAAAAAAAAGCCATGACCTGCGGATCATTTGCATTTGGCAAATAGGTGCTTACTTACCCTCAGTGTCTAACCCCCTCTTGTGTATCGATTAGACAAACACTAGGGCTGTTTTGGAGAAATTTGGAACATTTAAACAACATTGTTAACGGACTAGTATGTTGAAACTGAGAGGCTGGATTGAGAACATAGCAGTCCCTGTCCAGAAGAATAACTGCCTCCAGTGTCCAAAATCTGCACTGAAACTTCTCTTTTGACGGATGGACCCTGTGGTTTCTATATGTAGACAGCATGAATCCGCCGAGCCTCACACCTCTGTCGGAGCTGCATCTGGTTTTAATGTCTGGGGATCTTTTGTTGGTACAGACCAGAAGACCAGAAGTATTTGCAAAGCTTCTTCCCTCTTCCTGGGGGTCAGAGTTTATCCGTTGCTGCTGATGTCTGCAGTCCTGGCTCTCCTTTTTACTGATGCTTGAGGGCTCTTTCGCCCCAGAGTGGGTATCCGCTTGGCTCCGGGTTCTCTTCTCAAGCCCTGGGGCACGGCAGCTGCGTGAGGGTGAGACTGGGTGGGGGCGAGGTTGTGTGTTACGAGCTCGTCTGTGTTGATTGTGCTACGACCTTGTCGGTGCTGATCGTGTTACGAGCTTGTCTGTGCCGAACGTGTTACAAGCTTGTCTGTGCCAATCGTGTTACAAGCTTGTCTGTGCTGATACACTTTAGAAGGTCACATGTTGCAGGCAGAGCCATTAGGGACGAAAAGTAACAAATATGAGCACCTTTTATGTGGATTGGGTGTCCTTGGAGGTGTCAGTAACCCATGCTGCCAGCGATCGATTCCATCCACCCTCATTCCATTTGTTCCTTTAAGCCATTGTTTGTTCTCGTTCCTTTCCAAAGAAAGAACAAGGGACAGATGGAGGGGTGGGAAGGAGACTCGGGACTTTAGTTAATAGCTATGTTTGGTGACGTGCATGGCCCTAGAGTGGAAGTTTAGTGAGATAAGAGCTGTTTGTTCAAGCACAAAAGCTTCTCCATCTATCCATTAACCAGCTCTCCCTTTCTCTCTCTCTCAGTCTGTACAACCACACCAACCCCCGCACCCTACCCCCCTACACTGAAACTGAAAGGGAAGGATAATAAACAAAATGCCTCCATGGTACACTGGCACTGCCTGTTTGTTCAGGGGCATGTGTGTGTGTGTGTGTGTGTGTGTGTGTGTGTGTGTGTGTGTGTGTGTGTGTGTGTGTGGGTGGGGGTGTGTGTGT
>JAOYSI010021430.1:14057-34799 GCA_025775065.1 Hiodon alosoides | reverse complement strand
AAGGGAACTCAAAAACTAGTAACGTAAGGGCACTCAACAAAACAAATAACGCAAGGGCACTGAAAAACGATTAACGTTAGGGAACTCAAAAACTAGCACTCAACAAAAACAAATAATAAAAGAGCACTCGACAAAATCGAGTAAGACTAATTGAAATACAAATTTCTTTGGCTTGTGAGAAAAGTGGTCGCAGACACTAGAATGAATTTATGTGGGGCAGCTGGTGGTGCAGTGGTTAAGGGCTTAGAACCAAAAGCTGGCCTGTTCACTTAAACCAGAGTTCAGTTAAAGTGTCAAAACTCTCTCAGTTTGATCACTAGTTTGATCACTAGTCTCAGGTGTATAGCCATGTTTGTTCCCATTTTGTGAGCACTAATTATTTTGGATTTTCAGACCGTAACAGAAACTGTTACACCTGACAATTCAAAAACAAAATTAAATGGTGACCAGGGAAATGTTTCCAAGCAAACGTCTCTTTAATAGATATGAATGTTTGCTAGTGTACGTTGGGGCACGTTGTAAACGAACTTGCTACCGACATCACTTCCTAGAGCTGAAGACAAGCAGCTGATTAGTTGCTAGAGCAACAGACTTTGCTTTGAGGTCTCAGCTAGCTAATCGTCAGACTTGTCTGTAAGGTTATGACCCATTTTCCATCTATGACTGTGCGACTTGTGCAAAATGGTGGTTAAAAGTCGGGGTGGATCTGGTTATGTTACACTAGAATAGGCAGGTGTTTCTGATAAGGATGATAAATATGTTTAGGCATGTTTTACCAAGCTCTAACTTGAAATTTTTGCAGAGATAAAAAATTACTTATATGACCAGTGATGTGCTGAGGGAGGGGCTCTGGGGGCTCGAGCCCATGCCCCTTTCCCAAATTAATCAAAAGTGCCCCTCTCAACATTAATTAATAAACAACGATATGGTGTAACGATGCATTCGAATTCAAATTAACGTGAAAACGTGCACGAAACAGAAGCAAACGTAGTTATTATTAATAGTTGTAATATTGGCATTACTTTAAATGAGCTCTGCGGTGATAGATAGCCCTCTTTTTCATTCGAGACCCTGTCCCTGAGGATCTCTCTGCTAGTCCCTGTCCAAGACTGATCATTCACAGTTGTCTGTAAAAACTCGTCTTATTTGGTTGGTTGGAATTGTACACAAATCAGACGATGACCAACACTGCGATTGCATGGACTCGTTCCGCTTTTTATCAGGGTGTAGCGATTACTTAACGTCATTTTGTGTTCTTTATTTTGTCTTCAGCTGCAACGTTGAGTCGATAACACCAAGCAGGACACATCTGTGTGAGTGTGTGTCGGTGTATCTATCGACCCGCCCACAGCAGCTATGCTCTGGATTAACTTTTGCCTAGATAAAATAAAAATAAAATTGCTTGTTTTTCTACCGAATGGTGCGGTGTTCAAAACACCGTCTTAGAGAAGCCATCCAGCGAAGTGTAGAAACATTCCTTTTCTAATGCTCAGGCAAAGATGGAGGGAGATGACTACACTATCTGAGGCAACGTGTGAATTAAGATAAAACATTTCTCCTTTTAACCATCAAACAAACGTTTAATTAACAAGCTGCCTGTTTTCCTCTCACCAGGACGCACGCATAAAACCCCTGCATTTGTCCTCAGCTTTACGGGCTGAAATATTCACATTAAAGAAAAAAAATTCATTAAAGGCCAGCGTCAGGCTCAGTGGAAGCTGATAAATCTTGATTGTTTGTAGCGTAAATCAATGTCACTAATGAAAGTCAGCCAGGGACACCGCCCACCTTTGTATTTCGATGAAAACACATTTGCCTACCAGCAAATCTGTTCAAGTAAATGCATCATACGTGCTGCTATTCAATCAGAAAAGAACGCGAAATGCTATTCAATCAGAAAAGAACGCTAAATTCTATACAATGCAGATTACAGGGTAAAGAGTGTGCTCAAACACAACTGATCTGTAACACTGAATCCAGCAGTTTCTTGACACGAAAACTGTCAAAATGAAACCCCTCCCTCAACATATCCTGTATTATCACAATGCATTTTCCAAACAGTGAGTCACACAACCATGCTGTCCTGATCAGCATCTGAAAGTAATATTATAACAGGATATGAAATGGCTATTGATTGATGGAAACGCATTCTCTCTACTGTATATAATTCAAAGAAAAAACGTTTTCTGGGGTCATACATAAGTGAGCTTCCGACAATTAAATGTCACGCTGAGTGGAACTGCTGAGAGACACAGGTAAACGGCGAGGAGACGGAACAGGGTGACTCACTGCTCCCAACTCAATGGATCATTTTGGGAATACAACGTCGTTACTGACATGCTTTCCTAACCCAGTAAGCCTGATTAATATGTATGCAATCAACACCAACTGAGCTGTGCATCAATTACACTGGTTGTCTCCTATGGGAGACTGGGTATTTAATTAGGAATCAATTTCAACACAAAGTCAGATCAGGATTCAATGCACAGACTCCTGATAGCTCTGGAGGTGTCCAAAGATGAGCTGCACATGGACAGATAGGAGAGGTTAATGAACACCCTTGAAAAATCAGTTATATACATATGGTTTACGATTTACGGGGGGCACAACAGTTCCTAGTGAAACGCACGATTTGCAGGGTGCACAACAGTTCCTAGTGAAACGCACGATTTAAACATTGCACAACAGTACTAGTGAAAAGCGTGATTTACACGGTGCACAATAAAAGTTCCTAGTGAAACGCATGATTTACAGGGTGCACAACAGTTCCTAGTGAAATGCACGATTTAAACATTGCACAACAGTCCTAGTGAAACGCATGATTTACATGGTGCACAACAGATCCAGAGACCTCACACTGGAGTTAGAGTCATCGTGCCTCTGGCTGGTGATGCCATTATCTGTAGCAGTCAGTAGCTATAGTTTACTATTGATTGATACTATGAGACTTTTGCCAGCAAAGATAGCATAGATTGATTTGTTAATTCATTAATTTTGATGGAGGGTAGGAATAAACCTAAAGGGTTTTCAATGATAATCATTCAGTCCAAATTACAAATTACTGTATATGTACTGCCTGAAATATGCTGAGGTTATGTCACTCACATCTCTTTTTAGATACTCAACCGAGTCTCTTAAAAAAGTGAAGTGGGGTCTCTCTGCGAGGCAATCAGGTCAAACGAGGAAATGAGAAAAAGGGACTTGAGCAGGATGAAGAATGTGTGTCCAGGCAACATTTCCCCAGCATTTTTTATCCTCCAGGAGAGAGACTGAGATGGATGCGGCTTACAAGGACGGACCTAATGAGACCCAGTAACAGGAAGTTGTTAATGCGCGTGAGGCGAGGATTGTATTTTAGACTAATGGGGGGAATAAATGGGGCTTCACTGGACCTTGGTCATCCCTCCCGGGCCTCTTGTGTGCACATACCAAAGCTCCAGGTGCTGGAGAGGTACGCGGAGTGCATAAATAAATAAAAAATAATGCTGTGCTGGAAAAAAAAGAGAAACAGAAAGGGACAATAAAGTGTGGGTGGCTGACAGATGACCCACATTAGGAAGAGTCCCGGGAAGTGGAGTAACGGAGGGAATATTCATGAGTCACAGCAAAGGAGTTACAAAAAAAAACAAAAAAAACCCCATTTCGCATTGGTATTCATTAGCGCTAATAAACACCCAAGGCAGTGAATGCAAATGAGGGGCAGATACTTCAGATGCATCAACGAACGTGGCTTGGCTTTCTCCAAGGCCTGGTGGAAGGTGCCCTTTAAAGTGTTCTGGAGAAAGATGAGATGAGGAATGCGTCCGAAGGCTGGATCCTAAGGCAGGATCCTAAGGCTGGGTCCTAAGGCTGGGCCCGAAGGCTGGGTCCGAAGGCTGGGTCCTAAGGCTGGGTCCGAAGGCTGGATCCGAAGGCTGGGTCCAAAGGCTGGATCCGAAGGCTGGGTCCTAAGGCTGGGTCCGAAGGCAGGATCCGAAGGCTGGATTCTAAGGCTGGGTCCTAAGGCTGGGTCCAAAGGCAGGATCCGAAGGCTGGGTCCGAAGGCACCCCATCCAAAAAAACAGGGACAGGTTGTCTGCGTTAATTTTTTTTTTGTTTTGTTTCAAATGACCGCATACTGGAAAAAAAGTCTACGCCTTTGGATAACCGAATAACAATGCCGCCTTGGTGACCTTTTGGAAAGCTGAATTTTCACAGCAGGGACTTAAGTGAATGAGCTGGTAATAGAAAGGCCATTCAAGGAGGTTTTTTTTCATATGACACCAACCAAAGAGAGTGCAGATTGAATCAGAGAAGATAAAAAGCTAAATAAAGAAATCCTACTAACGTGTTTGGTCTTACAGATACACAATTATATAATGTTTCTCAGGTTGCTTTCTGACCACCTCAATGATTTAACATATGTCCACCTTGCAATGAGAAACACATTTATTTCCAGAAAAAGAAAACTAAGACTTAATACTTTTCTACTGCTACTTTAATCATAAAAAATCATGCAATCAGTTTTTCAATCTGTAAATGGTTACCTGGGTAATCGGGGAGCAGTGCCAAGAGGTCTTCCTTTAACTGATAATCTCCAAGCAGGCATCATATCTGAGGTGGATGAGGCTGAATAAAGAGCGCTGCGGATTACTTGACCGTATAAATATATTTCAACTTTGGAGATTAAACCTTTGAACCTCGTATTGATTTCTCCACAATCAAGAGTAATTTACCGCAATCTCTGGCTGTGTCTTTGGTTGCCGTGGTGAGCTCAGCTTTTTCCTGGGTTATCTCTGACTCTTTAATCTCATTAGTGTCTGATAATGCTATCCTTTGAATCACCTCACCATTCCAAGTCATTGTCTTCACAATAAACAAATAAAAATAAAGACAAAATCTCTGTGATAGCTTTCTTTTTTTTTCTTTCTTTTTTTTAAGGCTCCACAATTTGTCAGGAAAACGAATTCACAAGATGATGTTATTTGTCTTTATTAGCAGCAGTAGGTAACAGTGGCCTATTTCTCATCTTGTAGGGTCCAGGAATTGATTTATTGTACATTTATTTGTAGCAAAATACAACTGGGAGGTCATGGCGCTTCTGAAAATGTTGAGAGGAAAGGATGCGAGTTGCTAACTTTGCACAGCAATGCACAGTGACGGCTGTCTGCAGAAGGTGGAACAAACGAAGGGCAAAAAAACCGGCAAACAAAAGCATGGACCAAAACCGGCGTGAATCAGCACCCAGAGATTTGGCTCAGCCCAAATGATGGCGCTGAACCGTCAGTGCCAGACATCCAGTTCGGATTTGACAAGGCATCCCATTTGTTCAGCAGAGGGAGGAAACCGTTGATATGGGCTGTTGAGAATATCCTCTCGGAGCGGACTGACATCAGACACTCCATAAAATGCCTGGACTGTAGCAACATCGATTCTGTTTACCTGGCCAGACAGAAAAACTTAGCTTCATCCAATCCTAACAAATAGGTCCAATCACAAGCATGTCTGCCATTGGGTTTACTTCCAGCATTGTGTCAAGTCAATGTGTAACATAAAAGTCATGGAAACCTGGATATCTATCAATGTTAATGAAATGCAAAAACTGAAATGTGCTCAATTGTAAGAACTGCCAATGATCCAGCTATCGACCTTAGCCCTCAGGTTCCTGAGTGGTTTACCCTACACTACAAATCTTGCACAACTAGTCATTTAAGTGTCAAATGGTTTAAATTTTGACACTATGTATCGAAACTGGCTTTACATTTAGACAACAAATGAAGTTAAGTGTGTGTTTGACATAAATGATTCATACATTAATAATTGACAGTTTTCTGAGGGAATCTTTAGGCGCCGTTACTCATTAAAAACCGTAAATGGTTTGAAACAATGCTTAGAAGACCTTTCACTGACACACCTGCCACTTTGGCTGCTCTCACTGGGCTCATTAGATTAAGGATTTCATAATTGATTAAATCTTTGACTTTATCGACATATTAAATACCATCTCACTTTATACCACATAGCTGAGCATGTTAAATGAGCTTGAGATATGTTTTATTAAAATGCATTTCAATGTCACAACCCCCACCATTTCTTTGCTACTGTGGAGTTGTGGAGGTTGGATGTGAACGGTTGCATGTAAAATAAATTCAGCTCAAAGTTGAGTGATGCTTTAGAATTTGTTAGGGTGTTAATTAATGCTATTAATTGGTATATGCTTGGTTTTTTTTTCTGCTTATGTATTTATTACTGAAATTATTGATGGTATTACACCTTGATGCCTGCTCCCGTAGATAAGTGGATCTCAGATTTACGTAACTGTTTGGGGTTAAAAAATCTTTTCAAATAATCTCAAACTAGTATTTCATCTGGTTCTCTTGTGGTTTTGACCTGACTTCCACATGTAACCAAACTATCAATAAAAGCCCATCCAAACAGACTTTCTCGCTGTGTAGTGAAACTGACATTTCTTTTCCTCCATAGATCCTAGGAGAATTCTCTGATCTCGGTTCCGAATTCCACTGCCTTGCCCTCCGCGGACGACCGTACACAAGCTTTGAGAGAGGCAGAAACTTTGTGCTCGCGAAAATAAATTTGCCAACACTGGTCTCACTAGAGGCTTTTTGAAGTTTTCAGGGATCCTGCTAATTATCCTGCTTTACACAGAATTCTAATTCACCTGCTGCCTGCTGCCTGCTCTGACATTCCTCTGAAACCAGGCACAGAAGACGGGGGGGTGGGGAGAACAGAAAAGATATTCAACATTCCTCATTTCCTCTGAACATCGTTATGTCTCAAGAGAGCCCCATACAGCTGTTAATTACTTCGGAAGGGAAATTTAAAATTGAAGGTCATTGGAGGAAAAACAAAAAAAAAATACAAATCTAAAAATATCTCAGGAAATCAGAAGTTTAAAAACACAGTCAGCACTTTGACTACAAACCACTGTTGTTGATCTAATTAATATTAGTTCTGCCCACACCGCTCTGCCCCAGAGTCCCACGCTGCAGAGTCATTGGACGAATGCTGCGAGGCGAAATGGAAGCTTCTCTGGCCCTGTCTAGATGAAGAAGACTAACGCACTTTAGGCAGGGTGTGGGGCTTCTTGAATCTTTAAGTGTGTGTGTTTTCCATCAGGGCCTGTTACATACGCAGATGGAGACGCACTGTCATACTGAAGGCAAACGGCGGCAGAAGCAAGGCGCACCCAAAGTCAGCCAAGGTGGCGGGCATGAAATAATTATTCGCCGATTCGCTACCAGGACCGTGAAATGAGTGACAGCAGAACTTTGAGACACATAAATTATGCATGGTTCATTAAGAAAACATGCTAAATACAAAAACAAATGGATTTTCTTAATTTCCTCTTCCGTGCAAAATGTTGAGTCATTTTGTAAATTTATGAAATGAACCTCACATCAAGATTCTGATTTTAAATATTTAATTTAGATTTTAGTTTTGTGATGCTGAGCAACGTGGCGATAAGAACAATAACTATCAATGGCTTAGTTGGAGGACTAGCCGTTTAAATATCAACAATGAACAGAATAATGTGTTTATCTGTAACCTAAATGGCTGTAATTCTAATGTAGCAAGATCACGGTTAAATTAGTTATCTGTTTTTTCCCCAGATGCCTGTTATTATATAATGATATAATTCACAAACAGTTGGCCAGATTCAAACAGCACATGGTTTATCTGAATTGATTTTAATGCTTCACTACCAATCATGACTGAAGTTATATTGCCGGGACAGACGATTTATAATTACTATAAATTAAAGTAATATGCTTTCAATGACTACTAAGAATAACAATAATAATGATCACAACACCTGTTATTAACACAACATGTAAATTACTTATGGGGGGAAAAAGCACAAAACCACTAACAGAAAGATCTGAAGTGGTTTTGTTTATTTTGAAAAGATTATAATAAACTGAATAAAATTAAATCCAACCTACATTCATCAAAACTATAAAACAAATGAACCACAGGGGAATGCAGCCTTAATTAGAGAAAAAGGTGTATGCAAGCAACAGCTCAAGAACAAACACGTTCGCGAAGAAACCCCTCATGTTTAAATAAACATTGTCTCAGAAAATAACCAGAGCAGAGTACCCTTTCAGCACGACTGCGGTGAGGGGACTACCGAGATAAGAGGGGCCGACACCGGACACTTCAAAATCGGCCCCAAGGTCCGTAAAAAAACATGCAGCTGTTCATACGTTTCACAAAAAACTCGAATGAAAAACGTTCACGTTTTGAACGAGAAACGGAAACCATGGCATTTCATTAACATCCATGTAACCATGTAAACAGCACCGTCCGGCTAATTTTCTGCTGCCTGGAAGACGCTGTGTTACCTGGGTAACTAAATGCACTTGCCCTCCCACTCTCTGCTACCACACAGTTTAGCGACGAAGCATATGGACTTATTCCGTGCCCAAATCCTGGCGATCGAATCTTTTTGTTCGAGCAAGAATTGTGTCATGGAAGCAGAGACACACCGAGTGACACCCCTTGTTACAGTTGTTTCTGAACTGAGACAGACTGGGTTGAGGGGAGGGGACAAATTCTGCTTGTCTGATATGATCCCAGCTCCCGGTCTAGCTCTTTTGAGTGCAGCTAATTGTGCCGTCTGAATACGTTGATAATGGCCCATATCCGAGACATCTTCTGACAGTATGGGGTTCGTCCCCTGGCTGTTATACGGAGTATCAAAATAGTTTAAGATCAAGGAATGCTGGAATGTCGCTTTGGAAGGAGAAACAGGGCCAGACGTCGCACCATGACAATTATTACACGCTGAGGCGTAAAACTCGCCGATTTTACGCAGAGAACTTGACAAAAGCCACTGGCTCTAATAAAGGTAAATATGTCAGCAAGAACCAACAGTGTCATCAAATGTAGAATGGGTTCGTAGTACAAGCCAAGCAATTTCTTAGTGCCAACACATTTTAAGTTACACTGAATTGTGTGCAACCATAAAAAAAAAAATAAAATAAATAAAAAAAACTGGATAAAACCTATTTTCATTAATCATTAAGTAAAACATAGTAAATATCTCTAATGACGACGTTGTTGCTTTCAGGTGTGCTGTACAGTTTTTATGTAGCAAAACTGATTATTATTTTTCATAACCCCTGCAAACAGAGAATATTATATTCCTTCCGGAAAATATAATAAGCATTGTTGTTAAGGTTTGTCTATCAGGCTGTCGGACAAGGTTGGCTGCAAACTGGTAGCAGATGTTTAAGATAGCAGGCATCACTTCAAGGTTCCCTCTGGCTTTAGAATCGATCAGTATATTGGACTAGCTGACAGCAAGTACTTTACGACAGACCCGAAATTTCATGTTCATAGGCATGCTTATCTACTTCTGCTCGTAACAGTGACACAAATTGGCAATATTGTAGATAAAGACTTTAAACATAACATCGGGCCTGTTATTGTGGTTCAAAACTCTAACTCTAACCATTTTTTGATTTTTTTTTACGGAAGCTGGTAGGTGGAAAGCGGAGTATAGATCTGTTACAATTTTGATGGATAGTTACAAGAATCGGTAGGGGGGGGGGGTCAGGCCAAAAGCCCGAAGGAGGTGTCAGATTGTCATGAGACTTGTAAACCAACACCAGAAAAGGTCACGGTCATATTTACTTTAAGGGCAAGTCAAAAGTCAAAACATCTGACGACAACCTAGATGCGTAGCAGATGTTCTTATCCAAATCAACTTACACAGCGTCTGCATTCATTCAGTTACACGGCTGACAGTTTCTACAGTCATACACTTACACAGTAAATACATAGTCATCCACTTGCTA
Organism: Hiodon alosoides; assembly: GCA_025775065.1. Classification (NCBI taxonomy): domain Eukaryota; kingdom Metazoa; phylum Chordata; class Actinopteri; order Hiodontiformes; family Hiodontidae; genus Hiodon; species Hiodon alosoides. The sequence continues at coordinate 24,996 of JAOYSI010021430.1, read as the reverse complement.
TATATTTACCGAAGCAATTCAGGCTAGTATCAATCTCAAGGATACAACAGCTGGGATGGGACGTGAGTCTGCACCCTGCCAGTCAGAAGCCTAAACCCTTAACCACTACACTACAGGCTGCCAGTCAGAAGCCTATACCCTTAACCACTACACTACAGGCTGCCATTCAGAAGCCTATACCCTTAACCACTACACTACAGGCTGCCAGTCAGAAGCCTATACCCTTAACCACTACAGTACAGGCTACCAGTCAGAAGCCTATACCCTTAACCACTGCACTACAGGCTGCCAGTCAGAAGCCTATACCCCCTAACCACTACAGTACAGGCTGCCAGTCATAAGCCTATACCCTTAACCACTACAGTACAGACTGCCAGTCATAAGCCTATACCCTTAACCACTGCAGTACAGGCTGCCAGTCATAAGCCTATACCCTTAACCACTACAGTACAGGCTGCCAGTCAGAAGCCTATACCCTTAACCACTACACTACAGGCTGCCATTCAGAAGCCTATACCCTTAACCACTACACTACAGGCTGCCAGTCATAAGCCTATACCCTTAACCACTACACTACAGGCTGCCATTCAGAAGCCTATACCCTTAACCACTACACTACAGGCTGCCAGTCAGAAGCCTATACCCTTAACCACTACGGTACAGGCTGCCTGTTGACATGTAAATGATGGGTCTACCGAAATCAGGAGGATCATAGGATTCCTCTAGTTATTTATTTTCTTTGACCAAATATGGGGTCTATGTCAGTTTCAGACCTTTAATGTTGAAAATTAATTATGCAACTGTAGTATAGTTAGCTCCCCCTTCGTTTTGTCTCACAAATCTTGAGAACTCATGTAGTTTGCTCATCACCTGTTTGCAGCGTAATATGTGTAAGTATATAGAAACTCTGAAACGATACTTTCTTTCTTTGTTCCATTCATTTCTTTGTTTGAATGAGAAGCAAATATCTATAGCTTGAGGTACCAGTGATGAACATCCATACATTACGTACCACAACGTATCATAACGTAATTAAATAATGATCAAATGAGCGTGATTTAGCTGGAGGGGCATTAACACGCTTTTTTTATGGCCACTACTCTTCTTCGGGGTCGACTCAAAAGACTGGTATGGCCAGGGTCAGCGGAATCGTTCCACAGGAACGTTTCCGGGTTGGCCAGAGGGTCAGAAGAATCGGAACACAGGAACAGTTCCGTGTTGGCCGGAGGATCAGCGGAATCGTTCCACAGGAACAGTTCCGTGTTGGCCAGAGGATCAGCAGAATCGTTCCACAGGAACAGTTCCGTGTTGGCCAGAGGATCAGCAGAATTGTTCCACAGGAACAGTTCCGTGTTGGCCGGAGGATCAGCGGAACCGTTCCACAGGAACAGTTCCGTGTTGGCCAGAGGATCAGCAGAATCGTTCCACAGGAACAGTTTTGTGTTGGCCAGAGGATCAGCAGAATCGTTCCACAGGAACAGTTCCGTGTTGGCCAGAGGATCAGCAGAATCGTTCTGCTGAGGCGGATCATCTGAACGGTCCATCCCCGCTTAGCCATGACACGCACATGTGATGGGCAAACAAAGGAATCCTCAGGGATCAAACCTTCCGACGTTTGGCCCCACTCTCTCCTTCATCGGAATGTAACCCCACAGGCTGGTAACTGTTTCGCGCCATTAAATTCCTTTTGCAGATCATGCTCACAGTAATTGTATGTCAATGGGAACACAACAGTGAGAAAATAGATAAATAAAACCCCCAGAGCCTTATAAATCATTGCATTTGTTAGAGTGTCAGCAAATGCACTAATGTAATTCAAGCAGACCAAAGCCATTCATATCCCTGTCAGGTTCTGGAGCTGCAGGGCTCACTTGGGCTAAAAAAAAACCTGCTTCCGTGGAGAAATCACAGGTTAATAATAATCTCCCTATTCTAATGCGGCTGGTGAGGATATTAGGAGTTTGGTGGGCACTCGGGTTGGCATTCCTGCATTAATGATCGCCAGGGGTGTCTTATCTGTGCTACTTCAACCCCGAAAGCAACAGAGTTTCATATGCTGCGTGAGAGAGAGTCTTTCTTATGGATAGTTTCAATAAATGTGCTCTGCTGTCAAACAAAGTCCAGGGAAAAAAGTGAACTCTTTTGTTACCTGTTGAAACGACCTTCGATTGTTCTTTTCTTTCCAAGTACTACTACCGGGAGTCGGTATTCAGGAAAAGATGTTTGTGTTTTAAATGACTGACTTGTTAATAAAAGTTAATCCAGTAAAAGTGTTGGAGGTATTGGGGATGTCATAAAGGATAACTGTTATGAAACGTGAGGACTCCACGTTGTTTAATGTAAATATGTCCATTTCATTTTCAGGAATACCATTATAATAATTTTAGCTCAAAGAACCATCAGGCTGAATTTAAACAATTGTTGTGATCTGCACTCGACTCCATGCATTAACTGTTGCAGATTATTGATAGTGAAAGGGCCAATTGTGCAGAATTATTTCCACTTACATGTGGAAATCAATGGGAAATGAGCTCCACAGCTCCACAACAAGTAAAGGACTATGCTACACAGAATGTTGCTCTGATACAGTGCTGGAACTGTCTTATCACACTCAGAGGTTACCGGAACATGAGATGGACCACGTTTCATCATTGGTCTGTTAGAAAACGTTCTGTCCACGTAGAAAACAGGCGGTAAGTCAACTTTCCAATTCAAGTGGGGGTTTGGGCCCCTTTCACAGGACAGGTAGATGCAAATGCCAGCAGGTCTTGCTGAGTCACAGGTGAAAATGCAATTCCTTGTAGAGATGACACAAGGCTTGGCATCTCACTCACTTCCGAACCCACTTTGCAACACATCTGCCAGAGTGCGTGATGGAGAAATCGGGAAGCAACACGTCTGGCCTGAAGTGAGGGATGCTGTTGCCTGCATAATCAGCACAGCAGAAATAAATGTGTTAACCGTTTGGTTTCGATGCCTCCTTGCAGCTGACTCAGTAATAGACCCTAGTCATTCACCCAGCGAACTGCCCGGAGTGCATTATGCATTAGTAAACACTGATTCCAACTGTTGAATTCCACTCTGAGATCCTTCTTTGTTTGTTTTCCTGCAGGAATGTTCCTGTTCAGGAAGAGGAAGTGTTGCACAGGATATGCTGTACAATTAAACAAATCTTTCTTTTTTGGCAAATGCCTGGCAATGCTGGGAACTTACACATAATTAGCAAATAACTCAATGTGAATAATTAGATAAGAATTTCCTTTTACGACTAGATTAAAACGAATTGCTTTCAACGGAACGCTTCTGACGAGCATTAGTTCTGCAGTAAGAGCTTGTGTCATCTATCAGACGCTCTGAGCCTCATCGATGTAGGCCATCACTGAATTGTTCATACCCTTGTTACATGATTTAAGAGAAAGAAACATCATTGTAATAGAGCTACAGTATGGTTGTTCACCCCTAATTATCCACAGGCAAAACCAATTAAATGTGACTCAAAAATACGATATGTTGTTAAAAATAGAAACTGACAAAAAAATTACTATCCAATTATTTACATCAAGTAATTTGGTAATTACATGACATAGTGAAAAACCTAACAGGACTCCCCCCTCCCCTAGATCACACGAACACAGTACATGGCCACATCATTTTAAGTAAATGTACGTTAAATTAAAAAAAATGATTTTGTTATCACACATCAGCCTGCATCATCAATCAACGCATGCCTTTAATCTGAGGTCAAATGGGGGTCATATTGAAACTAATTTAACGAATAAAGCCTTCTACTGAGAGACCATTCTGCCCAGTCTTACACTAACAGCATCTTCTCCTCACACATCACCAGGTCAGTTGTGTTCTGCCCTCTTGTGATTAACCTTGGCTTTTCATTGGATTTCTGTGTAGATTATTCCACTTGTGTTTATTGACAGACGTGACCTCCAACAGTGCGGGCTTTGATGGCCGGTTTTCAATTTCATGCTAGGTGTAGAGATCGCGGTTTCCCCACTCTGTTCTACAACCCCCCTCCATGCAAGTCCCTGAAAGTGGCTGCTCCTCTTTTCCACGTCTGTTGGGCTCCTGTAAGATATGTCTGATCGCACTTGACACTACACTACCCAGCATGCTTTACGTCCTTCATTGCCCACGCCCAGGCTTGTCCTGCCCTCCCAAAACACTAAAAGCCTCGCATTACTGGTCCGCATAATGTTTGTCAGTGCTGAAACCCTAGCGGGCAGTGCCTCCGATGTCTGGTCTGCATAATGTTTGTCAGTGCTGAAACCCTTGCTGGTAGTGCCTCCGATGTCTGGTCTGCATGCTGTTTGTCAGTGCTGAAACCCTAGTGGGCAGTGCCTCCGATGTCTGGTCTTCATGCTGTTTGTCAGTGCTGAAACCCTAGCGGGCAGTGCCTCCGATGTCTGGTCTGCATGCTGTTTGTCAGTGCTGAAACCCTAGCGGGCAGTGCCTCCGATGTCTGGTCCGCATGCTGTTTGTCAGTGCTGAATTCCTTGCAGGCAGTGCCTCCGATGTCTGGTCTGCTTGTGGTTTGTCAGTGCTGAATTCCTTGCGGGCAGTGCCTCCGATGTCTGGTCTGCTTGTGGTTTGTCAGTGCTGAAACCCTTGAGGGCCGTGCCTCTGATGTCTGGTCTGCTTGTGGTTTGTCAGTGCTGAAACCCTAGCGGGCAGTGCCTCCGATGTCTGGTCTTCATGCTGTTTGTCAGTGCTGAAACCCTTGAGGGACGTGCCTCTGATGACGCTGTGACTCTCCGGGGGCTGCCATTTCTCCTTACGTCGGCGACGGTTGTCACGCAACACTGTCGAAGCCTCATTCCCAGCCATGTCCCCATGCTAAGACATGCGATACAGACTCAGTTAGAGCATGTGCCCTCCCAGAGTCAAGCGCTGTCACTGTTGAGAAAATACCAGTGAGCTGGTATTATGAGTCGCTATTGGTGTTATGGAGCAGTCCACAAAGATCAGTCTGAGTCTGATATTGTCCATGGCCTCAGGTATTTTATTTTCGGAACTGTTTTTCAGGGGGAAACATGCTGATCTGCTCTGTGGCGCTTGTAAAAATACACGTGCAGCCATACGGAAATCCGTGTCGCTGCAGACATCATTAAATTTTAATGATCTAATTGAGCCCTTCTTGTAAAGGTTAGGCAGTAAAGAGAGATCAAACACGTTGAAAGCACATAAATAAGAACAGTGCTGAGCTTGATTCAGGCGGCGATCTTAGCGATGCAGCAGTCTTGAGAACTCGTCAATTCTGTAGCAAAACAGTCGCAGATAATGACACGTGTGCTGATTGAAAGAAGTGCCGTACGTCTGCGATACTGCAGGTTCATTCTTGATGAAGAAGAGCGCGTGTACCCCTCCCCTCCATATGTGCACAGCACGAGCGAAGGGGGATGGAGTTTTCTTACATTCTAACAAAAGCTAAGTGCTAAGTAGACTTCTCATCAGGCCCAATGAGGGCAGATTCTGAAGCAACCCGCAACCTCAAACAAGGTCATGCCTATCTGAAATGAACAACGGCAAGGATAAATAATACATGCACAGCCGAACATTTCGTTTCTTTAAAACAAGGAACGCATGCATAGCAGCAAACACATGAATAGAAACATTTTAAACACGTTTTAAACACGTTTAAAAAACATTTTCAAAGGTCAACAACTTCGTTATAGCTCAGCAGGGAGAAAAAAAAAAAAGACATTTCTTTTCTTAATAAGGTAATCAATCTAATTTTATTCAGAACAGAGACCTTGTAAGTGGGTTTTATTGATCACAGAACAGGAAATATTAGCAATTCCACGCAGAGTTAAATACGTGTGCAGTAACCAATCAAAAGTGTTTGGTTAGTCCTTGTGATAGCGGGCCTTGCGATTGGAGGAAGCACGTGGAGTGGAGTCAACAGGGCACAGACATTTACAGCTCAACTCAGAACCAGGTGGAGAGAGGCCACACCTTTCTGCGTCAGACGCCGCCCAGTTCTGACGGTCTGTTTGTTTTTATGGCGGCGTGGTTGCACTCAATCTTTTTTTAATTAAGGCAAAGACGTGTCTGTTATCTGCGCAGCACCCAAAATGAGAACAGTTTCAGGGAACGATACCCCCTGAGTGCGAGGTCTCATTTTGAAAACATCACGGTCCCGAGAAGGTGTCCTGTGAGACAAAAAAAAAATAAATATGATTTTAAATAGAGGCGAGAAAATCCTTTTTAATTTGAGAAATTGATTTCTGTCTAAACCGGGAAAGTGCAGCTCCAGCGTAAGCAGTAATGGACTTGGAGAACATTTTCAGCTTTGATAGATGTGTGTGTCGCGTTCTAATGTTGTCTTTTTATTGAAAAAGTTAATTAAATCATTACTATTGGTTGCAGGAATGCAAAATGAGTGGAGAGTCTGCCACAGCATTTGATGAGAAATCTTGGATAGTCTGTTATTCACAATTATATCTGAAAAGTAAGTTGACCTCACAGAAGAAATATCGTACTTATAATTTACAAGACTGGGGAAAAGTTGGTTTAAATTTCCCCCGAACGAGAGGTTTTTGTTGCATTGGTTTCTTTTGTTATTCATTTTGTTGTTTGCAAGACTATTTAAGTTTATCTAAAATGATGCCCAAAAAAAGGCATAAACCCTCCTCCAATGCCTCGCTTTCCTGCTGTTCTCAGGCCGAGCACGCCCTCCGTTTTACACCCTGCTACTGACTGAACTTAACCCATGATACTAAACAACCCTAATCCTAACCCTTGACGACACTGACTTGGATAATCGGACAGGATTTTATTCCTCAGTGCTTTTCCATATGACTACGTTTAGAAACAAGCCATCCTTTCGTGCTCTGTTGTCTAACAAAATGACATCATCCAAATCATGGCAGAAGAAATGAATAGAAGAAAATTCAGTGACAAGTGGGGCCCCTGAGCTGTTTGAGAGTGCTAATGATGGGCTGCTTTTACATATTAAATTAAGCTTGATTACAGTAATAACACAAAAAACAGGTAACAGCTAAACACCTATGAAGAACTATGCTAATTTCAAGGCTGAAAAGCACACCTCTCCTATTTTCTAACCAGATGACTCATTTGAATGTCAAAATCAGGACGGGAGTTGCAGAGCGACAGATTTTCGGCCTCATCCATAACCTCCCACACGGAAATCAGAGACATCGTTCTCCTATGCACAGACATTCGCAGGGTGGATCAGATTTTACCGCACTGCACAGCGCTGAACCACAGAGTCAGTGAAGCAGCCCTTCTGAGCTTGAAGGCGTTAGGCTCCATGGGTAAAAACATGGATGGGCAGTATTGTAGCCTGGCGTTTAAGGCATTAGCCTGAGATGCTACCTTAGAGGCTGCACACCCACAGGCTGTGGGGCTGGGTGCCCAGACGCCATGGGGCACTGAAACCGGCCAGTATTCCGTGGACAATGTGCAATAGTGCTCTTACCGTTCGGAAGTTGTGAAGCCCCAACGCCTTGACGCTTCAGGGATCTTATGGGGTTGAAAACGTAGAGGCGTCCGAAACCCCCCCAACCCCCCCACCGACAGTGATTTATGGCATGAGTGAGGAAAGACGTGATGCACGACAGGGGAGTGTGTGCCAGCGATGATATTCACCGTGGACACCCTGACAGTCAAGCGGTACAGTGACACTTTGAGAATTTTAATGCCTTTCTATTTCAAGCGATGTCTGTCAGCATGAATCATGTGCATCAGATGTACGTTTACACTTTCTGAAAAGAAACTTGATCACCAAATTATACCAGTTTGCGCAATAAAAAGAAAATCTCCATTCCCAGTGAGATAAATAACTCGGGAAGCTTCAGTTTGGAAGCCACAGCTTTTGATTCGGCAACACTGGTTTGGCCTTCTCAGTGTTGTTGTTGTTAAATTTGACAAATGCGAGTTGCCTTGTTCTGCTGTTGCCTTTTTTTGAGTGTCTGTCTGCCAAGCAGTATGGTATTGGCTCCGCCCACCCTCCAGCCGCTCCTCCCATTGGCCATGTAAATGACAGAAACATAAGTCACAAACTCCATTAAAAACACATTAGACCGGCGGAAGGGATTAGGGAGAAAAAGCGTCATCTAAACGATCTGCACTACACATCTCCATACATCACTCTCACCCCCGTCACCGACATCTGAGCTACGGGCTTCTCCGGCGCCTCTCCCCAGCACTTTAGGAGCTAAAGCAATATCAGTGTATTGGATTTACAATATCTGAAGGGACTGCCTTACTGCTCTTTCTTAGCACTGACAAATTCCTCTCGCCTGATGAAAGAAATCAAAGGCACCCTCAGTTTCACACTCTCTCTCACACACACACACACGCACGCACGTGCGCACACACTCTTTCTCTCTCTCACACACACACACACACACACACACACACACACGAATGCATGCACGAGCGCACACTCTCACACACACACACCCACATGCACGCACACACACACACACACACACGAATGCATGCACGAGCGCACACTCTCACACACACACACACCCACATGCACGCACACACACACACACACGTACTCGTACACACACACGCGCGGGTACGCACACATGCACAAACATAAACACACACACATACCCCATCCATGGTTATCGGATAAGACAGAGATGTCACCATAGTTGAGAGCCATGGGGTACATGTGATTCACAGTCAGATAGCTGGCGGAGATTACTTATTCAAACAGCCAAATGCAAGCAGAATTAAAGGTAGCATTATTATTTACAACAGCGCTGTAAAACTCTGAAGGTGGGTAACACTCAGCCTAATGTACTTATTGCAAGATTAGTTCGCTTCAACATTGCTGAAAGCTGGATTTTAAATACTGTATCAGTAAAAAAATAAAGGCTTGTGTTGTTCTTTTCCATGACTGCTTATATACAGTGAGTGAACTTTAAACTGCTGTACATCTAAACGATTAAATCACAAGAAAAGGCAGCCTATCCAGCCTCTCTCTCTTACCATTCACACAACTTTGTCAGGAGAGTAGGTCTGTCCTCTATCATCATTTTCTGTTTATATAATACTAAGAACTCACGGGGATGGATTGAGAGATCATCACATTTTGGAGCCGGTCACCATAGGGTCACTCACCAGTAAAACCATTTCAATTTAAAACCTTATACTTATTTATATTATATAATTTATATTAGCAATTTATATAAACCTCATTTTAACTCCTAAATTAACTTGTCTGACCACCAAGTCTGACTCATACTACGTGTTTCTATTTAGTGTCAAAAAGGCCAGATTGCTAAATTTGAGTTAGAATGGGACCCAAGGGTTGTTGAACAGCACCAACACCTCGTGCACCAAATTTTTTTTAAATTAACTTAACATATTGCTTCTTAGTTAACAGTCTTAAGGCAGCATATGTACTATCTAAAAATGCACGTTTATGAATCAAATAGTTGGAAATAAAATATTGTTTTGTCGATTTCCAGGAGGAAACAAAATTACTGGCAAATCTTCAAATTAGTGTGAGACTGCTTTTATATACAGAATTTGATTGCACTCCAAAAACTAGTTAAGCGAATGAAGGTGACATTAGCCAGGGGTATGATTAAAGATGGAGGCACCACAGAAAAGGCATGGTGTAAACTGAAAGGGTGGAGAAGCATCATGTGGGGTTATGGAAAAAGCCAAAGTTCCTCTGTGAATCTTTTTGCCGTTATCCATTCGTTATCCATGTGTTTCATGCCCACCAACAGTGCATAACGAGCACAATTCATGAGCTTTTGGAGCAACGCCACCATCTTGGATCGATGTACTACTGCAAGAAAATGTATACATGTAAATCATGCAAATCACTGTAAATTGTGCACGTCATGTAAATCATCATAAATCATGCAAATCACCATCAATGATGCAAATCATGTAAAACATACAAATCACCATAAATCCTGTAAATCATGCAAAACCCAAATCATGCAAATCCTGTAAATCATGCAAAACCCAAATCATGCAAATCCTGTAAATCATGCAAATCATCACACATTATGTAAAGCATGCTCAGAATCCCTTTTTTTCCTGCATTTTTTCAGGACAATAATGATTTTAACATTTCACAACAAATGATGAAGTTGTGTTCTATGAGTTCCACTGACTTATAGATCAGTGCAAGCTCCTTTCTCATCAGCATTAAACAGCCTTTCTGTTCATTTCTTTTACAAGAAAATTACGTGATCATTTGTTAATCTTACATAATTCTTTGAGTACTGTGGTGGAATGAGAAAATGCAATGCATAAATAATGCGTACATCATCATGCTTACACTGATGCTTACATCATCATGAAGGCCACCACCCCACAGGTCACGCAGCAAGAAGCGTGACAGCTCGACGATTTCAATTCCCCCCCCTCAGTGTCTAACCTCACCACCAGGGGGTGCTGTGGCTCACCTTGCCTGCATTCCCCAGGACATGTGATATGGCACATGTGACTCAACTAGCAGCTACATAAAGACAGGGCCCAGAGGAAGAAATGCTCAGTGTAAAGTTTGTTAGAGGGAGAACCCCCCCCCAAAAAAAAACAAACAGATTCGGCCTCTTTCAAACGTTAGCTAGATTTTTGCTAGATTAGCTGACTAGCTATAGTAATGAAGTAATTATTATTTTTGTAATCTAATGAGTGCTTTTTTTATCACTGTTATAGTTTGGCATCAATATACAGCTGGTCGGTTTTTTATGTTTCTCCTCTTCTTAGATTTTAGTTCCAATCTCTTCATTGAGGCTTATATGTAACCAGATCCACAAAGGACACGATGTCTGTCACAGTGCAGCCAGGCATCTGTTCCTCCCAGTTCCTTGCCTGAACGCAGACTGACATCGCAGGTTTTAATCCAGATCATTTGCCGATTGTGACGGCTGTGACATCGCAGGTTTTAATCCAGATCGTTTGCCGATTGTGACGACTGTGA
>JAOYSI010021430.1:0-13957 GCA_025775065.1 Hiodon alosoides | reverse complement strand
TGACATCGCAGGTTTTAATACAGATCATTTGCCGATTGTGACGGCTGTGACATCGCAGGTTTTAATCCAGATCGTTTACCGATTGTGACGACTGTGACTTCGCAGGTTTTAATCCAGATCGTTTACCGATTGTGACGACTGTGACTTCGCAGGTTTTAATCCAGATCGTTTGCCGATTGTGACGACTGTGACATCGCAGGTTTTAATCCAGATCGTTTGCCGATTGTGACTCTGAGAGCACAGTTCTAAAGGGAGATCCATGTAAAGACCTCACATGCCAATCTGTTAAATGACGGGTGGCTCAGAGCCGATTGGATCAGGGGAGACCAATCATATTTCCTGGCCCTTCACGTGTGTGGTGGCAGGACACAAGAGGTCATTTGACTAATTATGTCCCATCAGGCTGGGAAAATGTCATTAATTGAACTGCTAATTAACCTGAATGTTGTCAAGGTATAAATTAACATGAGAATGACACAAGAGCATAACAGGTCCTATATTTACACAGCTATTACAGCGTGTTTGGGAAGAAAGAAGCAGCTTGGAGCAGTTAGTGCAGATGATAGCGGTTTTCATTACATTAGCACAATTAGTCAGTCCTTATCGGGTAGAAAACAACATGACGGCAGATTCTTCATCTATTTAAAACATTTTTTTTTTTAAATGGATTCTGCGATTGGTCAATTAATGCTCAATCTGTTAACAAAGTGATAACCATAGTTAACGCAACGTGTCTGCAAATACCATTTAACATATTTATTAAATATAATTGTTTATTGTGATCAACCCCTTGAGTCCTGACATTCAGGAGACTTCAGCAGCAATGATCCAATATTTGTTTGATCCAGTGGTGGCTTTTATTGCAATGATGAACACCAGTCTTAGAAGTACCTTTGGCTAGGTCTTTATTTACACTTTACTGAAGATATTAATACAACCTCAAACTCCTGACTCTTTTAAAGCACAGCCGATCTATATCTCATGACTGGATTGATGTTTTTATATTAACAAATATAATGATTTCACCATAAATTAAACAGGTCAGCAGAGCATTTAATGATCCAGGTTGCCAGTTATTGACTGAGTGTTCCTTTGCATTTGGAAGAAGTAGCAAAGCCTTCTGGTGCTTTTTATTCTCTGTTTCAAAAGCTTGGAGCTTTTTGTTAGTTATCCCCCAAATTTGGTTTATTGAAGATGCCAAAAATAGACCCTGCAATTCAGACACTGTGCCCCCGTTAGTCTCCTGTCACATCCGTTATCCCGTTTTCACCCGTTCTCTTTCTTACGCACACGCACATGCACAAACAAATACAGATATGCAAAAGCACACGCACGTCGCACACACAAACATATATTTACAAAATGCAAAATCACACGCACGTGCACACAAACACGCACAAACAAATATAGATATGCAAAAGCACATGCACGCAGACACACACACACACACACGTACACAGAAACATAGATATGCAAAAGCACACGCATGCGCACACACACATGCACACACAAACATAGATATGCAAAAGCACACGCACGTGCACACACACACACGCACACACACACATATAATGCAAAAGCACACGCACGTGCACACACACACATGCACACACACACATATAATGCAAAAGCACACGCACGTGCACACACACACATGCACACACACACACATATAATGCAAAAGCACACGCACGTGCACACACACACATGCACGCACACACATATAATGTAAAAGCACACGCACGTGCACACACACACATGCACGCACACACATATAATGCATGTGCACATGCATGCACACAGACACGAACATGCATACACACACATGCACTGTACTGTAATATAAATAAGTATAAACTTACATTAGTTGTATCATAGGCAGCTGCTGATTGGTGTTAATGCCAATATGCCATAATGTAATAAGTATATAATTTCTCTAAGATCAAATTGGTGTAAAGCTGAATTATTTTGTTGCACGAGATTTAAAATGAGGTAAGTATATAGAAGATTCAGGGTAAAGACCAATATCGGGGGACATTTTCCCGGTGGATAACATTTTAATAGATTTTAATATTTGAGTACACGGGGGCTCCTAGGCTGCAACATGCATCATTTTTACAAATGTACAATTTTCCACCAGGGGTGTAATCCAGATCAAAGCTGCTAAATGAATATGACTGGAACCAGAGAGCAATTACTTCTTATCCTCCCCACTGTATTTCAGATGGGTCTAGAATCAGCTGCCCCTAAGCAGGCATTATTCGGGCTAAAAATGGACCAAGTAAAAGAGCCATTTGATTTCTACCTACTGAAAAGAACAGATTGTCTGGTCAGTACATGGGACACATCTACAGTCACCGTTTTGCTTTTGTAAAGCCTCTGACATAGATATAACAAGATATAACACTTTTATTGTCTGTTCCATCAACCGGGTAGATTGTAAAGCCTTTGTCACGTAAAAGTGAAGGTTTGTTCTGTTACGGTCTGAGTTTCCTGCCCATATTCCATCTTTTTGTTTTTACTTAACAGAAACATGAGGCAGCAACACTTTGTATTTATTTAGTCTCCTCTTAACTTCAGAACCAGGTGTTTAATATGAGACTGATGGGTGGTTTCGATTGAATTCCAGCCTCAATTTTGGACTTAAATTTAAACCAATTCCCAAGTTTAAGACCATATGTTGTTTTCACTATTTGGTTATTGGGTTTTTCCAGGTGAGGGCATAGAACTACCCAATTACCCGATCCAAACCGTCGCAGACTCCAGCGTGACGCTAAAGGAGACGTCTGGACCAACAGTTCACAGAAGAAAGCTTTTATTCACTGGCAGTTCAAGGACTTGAGGACACAAGTCACCCATACTGATGAGACCCCTCCAGCCACGCGGGCTGTGAGCGTGTCCCGTTGGCCAGCTGTTTACGAACCCGCGCGGGCTTTTTTTCCATTCCGCCCGCGTGACGGGTGCTGCTACCGTGACACCACCCGCTGGCCGGCAGACGACGGGACGAACCGGAGTACACAGCCCGGCCAGTCGGGGCTGTCAGAAAAGGCTTTATATTTACATGGTTCTGAAGGCTGCCCAAGCAGTCACAGGACAGTGTTCAATTTGACCTTTTAGTTGTGTTTGACACTTCTTTAGAAAACCATCTGAGAAAACACTACAAATCTCGGATTTGCCGTAAGATAAATAACAACCATCTTAGCCGTTAATTACATGCTATTATCCCCACATAGCTGAAGAGTATTGCAGCTAGATAGCTACTGAAGTATAATGTTTTCTCAACGGTCCAACAGCAGTTCCATAAAGGGGCCTTGACACCGCCACTTTCCGGCTACAGGCCCGGCCTCTTTACTACTGGCCGGGCTTCTTTGGTCAGAACTGAGTGTCATCCTCCTCACAGAGAGGTTAAGGTGTTGCAGGGCTGGCTACATTGGTATATAAAGTGGGGACATCTTCAAAAAATCAGCGCACCTAGTGTGGTGTGTGGATTTAACCCTGCTTCAGCCCGGCCAGTTCATCGTCATGCTCCTGGCGGGATCTCTTTCACGGCAATAAAGGGGTGAGTTTGAACTGTTGACTGTTGAGAAAAGAGCCCTCATCCAAACTTTGTACGCTGAATGTAAACAGCACCCTCTGAAGGAAAATCACAAGATTGCGTTGTACCGAATTGCTTCGGTTTTATGGCTAGCCTCCGGGAGATTGGCAACGGCGTGAAACTGGTACTGATGGGTTATCAACAACCAGCAAAGGTTAAGTTGAAATCAAAGAATCAATCCACAAATATGTGCCAGTGTGGGAATGGAATGGAGTGAATCTGAATTCAGGAGGCACGTGTTGTTCGATGTTTATTTAGAAACGTAAGAACCTTGTGCTGAGCTAGCGCCAGCGACTGCATCACAGGAGATAATCCCTAATGTGCCACGTAGAGCCCAAACAACAGACACACACAGACACACACACACACACACAGAGGCCCACACAGACACACACACACACACACAGTCAGAGCATTTAAGTCACTGTGCATCACTACAAGACACTAAATCTTGACCCAAAGAAAAATCTATTGTTAACAACAAGATTATCAATACAGAAAAAATAAAAAATTTAAATCTATGTTCTAGAAACAGAAGGCGTTTATTTGTTCCTGCAGGAGATGAATGAATCATTTAGACAAACACACACACAAATGCTTGGCATTTTAAAGGGACACTGGGTTTATTCTCTGTCCCACTAAGTTCTATCTGTCGTTTCCAATGTTTCCGTTTTTCACTATTACCTCTGTATTTTTTGAGGGGGGGAATTGCTCTCTCCACATGGCGTGTGTGATTTTTGGACTGACCCATTTACAAGATCTATTGACTTTTCCGAAGAGGTTAAACGTGCCAAGCAATTGCTCAATTGCCATCTGCAGTGCGTGTATTTTAAACAATGGTCCTTACTAACATGTAATCATGTTGATATGTGGTATGTTAATCGTGATGTCATCGTGGGGGTTGTAAAAACATGAAGCATGTAAAAACAAGAAATTAGATACCTCACCTAAAGACATATACCGGAAAAAAAAAGACGCCATTACTGGATACACCTACAGCATTTGGAAAAGTGTGGATCGAACAAGTAATAATTCTCTTGCAGCCTAAGACTTTTTCAGCTTTTGAAGAAATAAAGCGCCGTTGCGCGAGAAATCGCGACCATGCTCCTAAATGCTTGTTTGGAGTAAACAGACCTAGCCCAGGGTGGGGTTCCTAGTCCTGGTCCTGGAGAACCCCTAATTTGAGCCAGTTTTTATTCCTGCTAAGCACTTTAAGCACTTTATTCCTGATAAGCACTTTAAGCACTTTATTCCTGATAAGCACTTTAAGCACTTCAATGAAGTCATTACTATCTAGTCTTTTTTTTCACAGTGTTGGTGTTGATGGTCATTTAAAGAGACAGAACACCTTGAGGACCAAAGTATTCCAGGTGCAGGATTGTGGAACCCTTGGTGTACTGAATGAATGATACGTTTACACGTTTATACGTTTACACGTTTATACGTTTACATGTAGCGTAGCTCAGCGATTTCCAGAATAATTATTCTTTGTAACGTTACTTTAACGTGCAAAAAGCATTATTACACTCCGTCTCAGATGGGCAATATGGACGGCAGTGTACTCGTAAAGGACACATCATAGTAATGTTGACTGTTCTGACCGACGGACTCTATCCATATGTTGTTTTAAGGTGTTGACCTACCTAAATTTTGTAATTTTATAAATCTAGATCTATAAATCTGAGAGGGTCCAGGTTGCAATAAATAATATACAGGGTATATTCAGTTTGAGGTTTTCAGTTTGTGCTTCTTGTCCCCAAAGTAAAATGTGCTAACCTCACCAATCCAGCGTGCACACTGATGCTATTAATTACAGACACTGTCTCCAGTTTGAGCACGGGCACGTAATTAAAAGTTTATCGCTGAATAGTCACTTTGTTTACCGACAGCGCTTTAACAGTCAAAGTGAGGAGAACCAGCCATTGCGGTTCATTGTACGTATTACCTTCAGCGAGGATGAAGCTGGATCTGCCTCATTTGACAAAACAGAGGTAATTAAATATGTATGTACCCAACCCCCTCACCAGAGAGTGCTGCAAAAGCAATCCTGTGAAGTTTCGCAGGATCCTGCCCTTCGCTTCCTCACCAAGACAGTACTCCTGTAACAAAGAGCAAACAGGGCTGGGCTGGCAGCATGGACCTGAGGTGGACACAACCCAGCCACAGTCAGAACCTTTCGCACGATCTGCCGGCGCTCACACCAACGGCCGCTGATCACAGAGGTGGCATGCAGGAAGCCTCCCTGTGCCTACTCACTGGGTGCAGGGAAGGGTCAAGGGCAGTGCCTCTTCCAGAGGCGTGAGAGCGGTACTCAGAGGTTGAGACAATTTACTGAAGATGCCGCGCACCGTTCAAAACCTAGCACTTGGTCGTTTGCCATTTGCATTCAAATAGAATTTTGTGCTTTGAACTGTAGTCTCTCCTTGTACGTCTGTCTGTCCTGTGCCTCCTCTGAGATGAGGGAACATGACAAATAAATAAATAACACAGAAGCCAGCAGAAATGAAGTGGAACAAATGAAGTGTTTAGGCGGAGAGCACTTTTCTGAGGATTTATTGGTGGACAATACTAAAAAAAAACATGGATACTCAACGTCATGGATTGTTAATTACGTCTCCGTGATGCCTCAATATGGTTACAATATCGCACTTCGATTTGCTTTTGTTTGTTTGTTTTACGTTGACGTGGTCCATCGCATTAACTTCGTGCTCCGTCTATTTACATGCAAATTGGGTTCTGAGATGTTCCACGTGGTGTGGAGTAAATATCCCTTCAAGAGAAATTTCTTTAAAAAGCTGCGTTTTGCATGAGCTTTTAGCGGCTGTGTTAAATCTGATCCCTGCTGCATGCGACATGTTCTCTGAACCTTTTATTTGGCTTGAAATGCAGCGGTTTGGAAAAGTGCTCCCTCCCAACATCATCTACCGCTGAGTTTATTCATCAGAATGCGGCAAGCTTCGTAATCTCGGGAGGAGTTTTCAAACACACACAAAAAAATATAACCACACACGGCACGCTCTGCGTCTGAACCACACAGACAAAAACACGGCACGCTCTGCGTCTGAACAGGTTTTTTTTGTTTGGTGACGTTGGCGAAGGTGCTGCAGGTTCCGGATGAAAGGCAACACCAGCAGACTGTCATGGCGTCGCCCCGACTGGCAGACGCCCCTGAGGAGGTTCCTTTGTGACTCTCTGGAGTCGAACCATGGGAAAAACCTGGCAACCGCTGTGGAACAAAGGCTTCCTGTGAAACTAAGCTGGGATTTGGACCGGCCGCATCTCATTGACCCGAATCAGAACTTAATCTGAGACCGAGGTTAGGAACTCCTGCTTCCCCCTGTAACTTCAAAGCCAATCTGTCTGTCACGTTGGCGAAAGAAAAAGTTTGGCTGCTCTTAATCACTGCGTACTCCATGACAGCGTTGGAGGATAACCTGACACGCGCACTTAACAGAACCTGACATGCACATTAGGCAAGACAGGAAAACACAGGCATAATCCTGAATGCTTGTTTAATGCCGTCTCTGCTGGGAAGCTTCAACTGTAAATCAATTTGCAAATGCAAAATATTGACAGCGAGCTCACTATTAAATACATACTGCTTGTGTTTTGTTCATGTCTGCATTGCCATATCCCCAGCCTCACCGATTTAATGATCAAAAAACTAGTGATGACAGCATTCCAGACGGGTGAACAATAACATTGTGTGTATATATATATATATATATAGCAGATTGCTGTCTAGATTTGAGAAGTGTAAGGGACATTTTGAAACTGCTTTTTTGATATCTTATGACTCTCTGCCTTACTAATCAACGTTTTTAAAGATGTTAAATATAATCATGTGGGAAGGAAGCTGAGGTTAGCTATAAAAAGAGGATGTGTGTGTGTGTGTGTGTGTGTGTGTGTGTGTGTGTGTGTGTCTGCTAACAAAGTATCTCAGCAGGAGGAATAAAATAAACGAGAAAGGAACTGAAGGTGTTTTTTCTGTGATATGACTGTTTCTTGACATGGATTCACGGTGAGGGAAGTGCGACTATTAATAATCTTATAATGATATTAAACTGCTGAATTAGCAGGACGTTCTATGACATTTTGTCTCAGGAAAATTGAAATGTTTTCCTGCGTGGTGGAAAAGTACTAACATTGTTAAGAAGGCCTACATAAAGCTGTGCTTATGCCGTTGTAACTTTGGAAGAGTAGTGGGTAAGACTACTAAGAAAAAAACGCAACGAGCTTGAATTCACACTCAGATTGTCGTTCTATTCTGGGAATAGACAGGGCCCGGGACCCATGAACGCTCATCTGTGGGGTTGTGGTGTCTCGAGGGGTATATTTCCCCGATACTAGCTTTATTGCCATGACATAATGTTGTTTTCAGGTTCTTAGGTGTTCTTTTCCCCATTTCAGACTGTAACATACTCAGCTGTGTGTGCCTGGCGTCTAGCTGAGATCTTCTCTGTCTCCATCGCTACCACACACAGCCTCTTGCCCCTTCTTATCTCTACAGCCACGGCTGGGATCTACTCCAGCTCATCGCCACACACAACCTCTACAGCCACGGCTGGGATCTACTCCAGCTCATCTCCACACACAGTCTCCACAGCCACGGCTGGGATCTACTCCAGCTCAATCGCCACACACAGTCTCTAATTTCCTCAGCAGCCTCATGTTGTCAGGGGCAAGGTTGCACCTGTAGCAACCAGATCCCCACCACCTAGCTTGATGTGTGACAGAACCATGAATCTATTCCCAGTCTGTTTTGTGCTAACACCTGAGGAAAACATTACCGTCACTAATGACAAATGTGTGCAGTTTACACAGGTGCTGTGTTAAGCAGTGAATTCCAGAAATACTGTCTGTTAAACAGACAACATAAATAAATGCACTGTTCAGGAAGTTTAATTATCTGCTCCATATTAAGCTTTAATAGTCCTGCTCTGAGCTGGAAGTGTTTAGCAAAATATGTGCCATTAATGTGCTATATTCAGTAGTGTTTGCATTATAACATTTAATTGCAAGGGCATTTGGCGGACGGATGTATTTAGTCGAGCGTTGTTGTTTTGGTTAGACATGCGCACAATATTGAAATACACCTTTACCATTTTTGGTTTAATACTGAGATGGAATTAACCTTAGCAAACGGGTTCAAGAGGAGTTACACACGCTTGGGCAGAACTGGAAGAGAAGGGATGAGAATTTAGAGACCTGGTGGACCGGAATATCGACCCCGTTGAGCAATTAACTCAAGCAAGCGTCATAATAAAGAACAAGCTGCCCCGCGGATTGTGGATCGAAAGATACCGGTATCAATAAATAATGGAACGACCTTTCTCTGCAGGATCACTCATTGCCTCCGCATTAGATTATTCGGTTGTTTGCCCCACATCTGAGCCTCCCCAGAGCACTGGGCATTTACTGGAGCGACGCATAGCGATAACATAAATCTACTCACGTGGTGCACGCGGCAGCTGTCTCACGTTCTTTTTGTCGTGTTCTGTCCGGTACTGTAACCACGATCCGTCTCTGCGTCTGGATCAGGCCTGCTTAATCAAAACGTCAAGTCCAAATGTATTGAATCAGCTCAAATTAAACGTATGCAGAATCGCCCATGTTTTGTTAGGATTTACTGAAACAAGGCTTGCTTTCACACTTCATTAGAAGCACTTGAGTTTCCCCCGTGTCTGGGAAGGATTTTTTTTACAACTGCAAAGGAAACGGAGTTTGGTCTCCCAACTTCCTTTCAGTTCTGAGTCTCCAAACAGTGGGAGGCTGTTTAATGACATTCTCACTTCCAGACTGTAATAAATGCACCACACATAATTTAACTTTACAATTATAATTTTTATTTTCCTAGCTGACACATTCACCCAGGCTGACCAACATAACTCATGGTTTGGTAATTCGGCAAAGCATTTAATGTTAAGCAACTTCCTTAAGGGTACAACGTAAGAACCCTTCATGGGATTTCAAACCAAGGCTCCTTCGCTCCACAGCTGTCCTCTGTGAACCAGCTCATGTCCTTGAATGTGAGTTACCATAGCAGCAAAAGAAGACCTTGATGATCTGGAAATGAGAGAGAAATCTTGGGTGCTCCGTTGGCAGGCGCTCCACTGACAAAGCGTCTCAGGGAATTGTCTCAGGGACCGTGTCGGCTTGGGGAAAAGAAATGATCTTCACCAA
Organism: Hiodon alosoides; assembly: GCA_025775065.1. Classification (NCBI taxonomy): domain Eukaryota; kingdom Metazoa; phylum Chordata; class Actinopteri; order Hiodontiformes; family Hiodontidae; genus Hiodon; species Hiodon alosoides. The sequence goes on along the minus strand of JAOYSI010021430.1, from coordinate 4,179 downwards.
AAGGGAAAAAAGTGTGAGGTGGCAAAAAAGCTCTCAGAACACAAATAGAGAAAAAAGGGGGCTGGCCATAAAAGGGGGCTGGCTAAAAATGGGGGGCGGTCATAAAAGGGGGCTGGCCGTAAAAGGGGGCTGGCTAAAAATGGGGGGTGGCCATAAAAGGGGGCTGGCCATAAAAGGGGGCTGGCCATAAAAGGGGGCTGGCCATAAAAGGGGGCGGCCATAAAAGGGGGCTGGCCATAAAAGGGGGCTGGCCATAAAAGGAGGCTGGCCATAAAAGGGGGCTGGCCATAAAAGGGGGCTGGCCGGGAGTGTCGCTGCAGTGATCCAAAATGTTTATCGCGAACTGTAGGGCAATCCGAGAGGGTGTGATCGATCATATTGTTGATGGACAGATCCATGAACATGCGCCATCAGCTCACGTTCAGTCTCTATAGCCTGGTTCTAAAAGGGTTCTTAAGGCCTCTTGACAGTTCCATAATGTTTTTGGGTCACTCAACAGTACAAATTATTGTGATTACAATAATTGTGTCGGATAGGATTCCTACTCACCACTACACCATGGATTAATGGATTCCTACCTGCTGTTACGCCATGGATTTAAGCTGTTCCTGCTTAAATTTCTGTGCTTTGGACCTCCTCCACCTCCATACTTTGGGCTAACCTTTCCAATTTGTCAGTTTTGTGTGGCTCGAGGAATTTTATTGGCATGGCTGGGTCAGCATAAAAGAAGCTTTCAAGATTAAAATGAATGAACCCAATATACACATACACCCCAACCTCTGCGACACACACACACACACACACACACACACACACGCACGCAATAAATGGCCATTGACATGCTTAAAAGGGTTCACATAAAGATTAATGACCTGATTTGAAAACAATAATTAGTTTAGTGTTTCTTAAAGCTCTGGCCTATTACGTGTGCTCTCTGGAAACTGAACTCCCCTTCAACAGCACTAAATGGGTAATTGATTGTGCTTTTATACAATGGCTCATATATATGCTTTTAACGTGACGTTTGAAAATACACAAATGCCCAGATAAAATATGAATTCAGTCAATTCATTTTTATGTATTGTGTTTTTTAATTGTAACTGATGTCAATAGAAGAGGCTGACTTTAAATGGTTTATTTAACTGTAAAAGACAAAATATAAATATTTATACATCGTATCATTTTTTCAATACCTATTGTTTAGAAGGCAAAAACACCACTGCATATGATTTACTTAGTCTCAGACATTTTCTGAAAGGATATAACTTTTGGTTCTAATTCAGAGAGGTGGTACCTATTGAATATATTGAATAAATAACAGTTCCACTGGCATTTGAACTGCCATGGGCAAACATCCCCCACTTTAACCAATCAAAATGCAGACGAGAGAGAGAGAGCATATCATCATTAATGTTAGGGCAGGCTAATGCGGTTAAAACACAATATAATAAAAAATACATAAAAATCTAATATGGTTAAAACACAATTGGTTATTTCCACATAATGCATGGGACTCATTAGAGTTTAGGAATGGGTTGGCCGGCCTCCTCAGGGACAAGGTGTACTGTGAGTTGGACGGTAAAATTGATAGCTGTTCAACATGAGATACATTTTTTTTTCTTCCATCTGGAGTGAAATGTATTGAGAGAATTTTAAATTTTTTTTCAGCTTTAAAAGAAATCACTGCCTTGAGCCAGCTATGCTGTCTGTTGAAGTCAAATTTATTTGAATGAAAAACGCGAATATAGTGATTAAAAACATAGAATATGTTAAAGGCACAGCCTATAACAGAAGGTTATCTTTGCTGGAGTATCCGTGCAGCACTATGAATGTTTTCAGATAACACAAAGTGAGTCATTTCAGGTAAAAAGACAAAGCGGCACTATAAGACTATTAATATTGTAGCATAAATAGTAAGAGAACGTCCCTTCTTGGCAACGTGCGTTAGCACTTTCACAAGCTTGCGGTGAAACCTTCACACAACACAATCAATATGTGGCTTGAACGTGTTCTTTCTTCTAGATCCATGAGAATTCACAGCTTAATTCACACTGTATGCTTTCAACAGGGTTGAACGTGAGCTCATGAAAAAAGGTGTTTTACTTATTATTTTACCAGCATGCACCAAAGGTGACACAGATCTGGCAAAGAAAGGGGAGAGACAATGGGGATAACTTTACGTTGAAGAAAAGTGGAGATCAGCACAAAAGGGCGGCACGCCGGGACGTGGGCGGTCTGGGAGCCATCAGACACAGGGAGAAGGAGTGCCAGTTTACTTTTATTTGCATTCATTTCAAACAAATCATAACATAAATAGAAAATTTTTTTGGAGAAAACCAGAATTAACCAGCTCTTTAAACAACAAAATAATAACGCCACCGCCATCAGATACAGGCTTTTCAGTCCAAAAACCCTCTTGAGACAGCGCTTGCTGACTCACTTCTAAAGTCTTTAAATTGCTTGCACCTTTCTAAATTGAAATCACAGTCAGGTGTGTAGATGGGTTCCAGGCTGCAGGTGTGGCCCTCGGTTTGTCTGTCAGTTAGGAATGTTAGGAATGTGCTTTCGAGGGCGAGCCTCCAGGCTGTTTGACAGAAAATGTTAAAAAGATTACCATAAATTTATATATATATATATATATAATATGACAACATAAAAATACTGAGATAATATGAAGCCAATCTTCTCAGCCAACAACAGACGATCAGCTGTCCTTGGATCGGTTCCCAGTAAGCCACAGTGTTTTATGGAGATTGCACCCAGGTGCAAAAAAGTCAACCTGCAGTCAAAAACACTAAGGCATTTTGTTCGTCACGACTCAGAGAATCTCTGCACTTTGGGGCAGGCAGTCTCAGCGTCTATTGCTTTTGAGTTGAGGTCTGTGTTATTTGTGACACTTTTTTTTATTTCTGTGTGTGTGTTTTCGATTTCTTCAAACACAGGAGTTCAGTTTTGCTCCATTAAAAGGCTAATAGAGCCAGAAAATGTTTCCCAAGCCGGACGCACAGGGACACAGAGTTTCCTTGGCTCTTGTCAAAGCCAACCCTCCACTGGTCAGTCAGTTTAGCCCTGGTCAGGCCATTCCCTTGCCAATGTACAACATGTTTTTTTTTGTGTTTGTTTTGTTTTCAAGGGCACATGTGACTCTGATAAAGGCAACCCGACCACTAAGCTAGAGGGAAAATCACAATAAAAACGCGTCCACAAGATAAAATAAACAAGGAGACTGACCTTGGTCTGTGGGCTTGCAGCCTTGCGGGAAAACACAAACCACACTCATAATTAAATGCATACATAACTTATCACCATGCTTTGGATTTTCAAGCAGTTAGAATGGAACTTTATTCGGAACGCAGGATCCTAGTACTTTCAAAGTTTCCCACAGGATCATGTAATTATGTCGTACAACCACAATGTTTTCCACAATATACCATTTCCCACCCAGCTCTTTAGGTCCGGTGGGTAGAATTCGAAAAGGGTTCTGTCTCCGAGAATTACACTCAGGCCAGAGTGGGCTGCAGTGGTGAACCTTTGGCCTCCTTTTAATTAATCAGGGGGGTTGGATCGTTCCTCCTGGTATTTAGGGATCGGGGATAATGTCAGAGGAGATTTACAAAGAGTGGACATTTTAATTAATGACTTTGGCTGATCTAGATTGGTGGAAGGAAGGGCTCTACCTCAAAACTGGCACATCTCGACTGTTTACGGACACATATTGATCCCGTTGACTGTGATCAGCCGGACGTGATGAAGGCCGCCAGTGGAAGAAATTAAGTCCAGCTGTATGTAATTGAGTTAATCAGGAGTAAGGTGGGGCTAAGCGGGCTGATTTTAAGTTACTTCTGTTAACGTTTATGGCTGTAAATGGGCTAGCTCCCTCGTATCTAACAGATATTATAGTCCCGTATGTCCCGTCTAGATTACTTAGCTCACAAGAGGGTGGAAATTTGTATATATCAAGAATAACCAAAACAAAGTCTGGAGGAATAGCATTTGCATATAGAGCTCCAAAATGATAGAATAGCCTTCCAAAGTTTGTGCGGGAATCGGACACAGTCTCTATATTAAAAAGTCTCCATAAAAAGTATCTATTTAAACTTGTGGGACTGTGACAGTGAAGGGACGGTGGCTATTAGAAATGTTTTGGTGATAAGAACCATTCCTGTTGTCGCTCCATCA
>JAOYSI010021420.1:0-34799 GCA_025775065.1 Hiodon alosoides | reverse complement strand
ACCTATTTTTTGGTGGTACTTTAATTTTTTGATATTTTTTAAAAAACTGCAGTCCCCCCCCCCCCCCCAAAAAAAAAAAACGTTTTTATATATAATTAAAAAACGAATGTGTACTAGGCTAGATGCTTACAGGGCAGACCTTAGAATGGATGAAGGAACGTTTGAAAACAACTCAGACCGCATTTTGGGGAATTACAAAACACGTTATTTTTAGAATGTTAAACATTTTAATAAGTGTCCTTTCTACCTCAGCAGTTTCAGTTTGGCTTACACTAACCCCACGTGTTGCACGCGAGACTAAAACTTGGTGTTAGGCTTTTGAAAACTCACATTGATATACTTGGGTCTCGGCAAACTTTCCACAGCGTCATTCATACTGGTTTAAGTATAATTCGATAGATATGCAATGTAAAGGATAGAATTCGATTCATTCACTGGACAACACAGCGTAAAAACAAAAATAAATACAAACTAACCTTAAATACAGGGGGTGGGAAAATAATAAGTTATATCGGAGGATTACGATCAGGACAAGTTTGCATAAAAGTAAATACATTTTGCACACTACTGAAAACTCATTTCGTTTTTTTATGTTCGATGATGGTACATCTCTACGTCGATTACGTGTAATATTGAATGATTTATTTTTAGAACATGCCTTAGGATGTACATTTTCAGCCTATCCTGTTGTATTTTGCTTTTTAGTATTCTATTTCGTCTGAACCAATCAGGACACGGTTTGTTGTCGTTCCGCAGAGACGAGGAGCTTGTATTTGTTTGGGTTTAAAGAGCAGGTTTGTGATCATAACGCGTACGTACTGGAGATAACCTTTCAATAGTTAAACAGTGTTCCTCCGTTTGATTATAGCCCTGATTGTATAAGCGGAATTGCTGTCTGGAAATACTAGTGCCGTCGTCATTTGTTTTCCAGTTTGTTGTTTCAATAGGTTAAAGCAGGTTAGTGAGCTTTTTGATGAAGATGGTGGTGTTGTTTTTTTTTGCAAACGAGTTAACGGTAGAGGTGGTCAGCTATGTATCTACGTGTACATCTAAATTGTAGGTAGACAGGTATCTGAAATAGCCATTACAACAACATTAAATTGTTTGGCATTTATATCAGATCAAATCGAACGATCTGCCTCAATTAAACTGACATTGCGGACCGATTTAGCTAGCTATCAGCTATTTTAAAATTGCACTTCACGATTGCTTGACTTATTTGGTAGTGCTTTACTAAAGTAACTGAATGTGTGTTGTATTATTTGTTTTATGTTTACAAACATGGGCTTCAAATTGAGTTGGTTTCACTGAAGCTAGCAAAATATGGAATGAAACACTTTCAAATCAGGCCTAATGTTTTCATACCATAGATAACTTACTCTAAATATCGGACGCAGATGTTAATTATTAAGTAAACAAATATTTACCTGTATCGTTTTCTCCCACATCGTTTGCTTTTTAAATCAAATACGATTTTTTAAAGGTTGGGAAACTATTGACAAGGCATTTATCAACATAGCCGTATATTTTGTGTCGCAGCTGTAATATGAAACCATTAAGGCCAAAATTGTTTTTTTTGTTTTGTCTCTCTCATAAGGTTTCCATTTAAAATATGCCCTATCCTCAGGGAATCAAAAAGTTTTACTCAAGAAATCAAGCTCAAATCTGTAAGTGTTTAAATCCTTGATTTTGATCTAGAACAGATAATGCGATTTAGCAAATAGTACCAGATCCAAGCATCTTAGTCAATTTAGTTACAGTTTTCCAGACATTTGCTTGACAATGGTGTTTTTATATGGCACATATGACAGGTGATAATGGAACTTTCAGTTGGTGTTATTTATTTCCCAGTTGTTAGGATTTTTACATCCTTCGTAGAGGGAAAGAAATGAACCTCTGGAAAACTTTCAGACACAGAGTACAGACATGGAGTTCCGGTTTGGAAACTTGATTTTCAGTTCCAAATTCGACTCTGGAAACCTTGCCCAGGTCGAGAGAGTGGATCGCTCTGAACCAGATTGCGAATCAGCTGGATCTGAGACTACAATCTCAGGGGTCTTAAGTGGGCCGCTGTCCTGTCCAGATTATGAGTTCAATGTGTGGACTAAACCTGATTGTGCTGACACGGAATTTGAAAACGGAAACAGGTAAGGTGCACATTTACAAAATTGGAAACACTTTTGCTAATTTTTTTTAGAGAAATCTGAGCTAAGTGTTGGTAGTTATGATAATTGATATAGCTATTATATATTATTCTTGCCAACAACATCACCAAGTTTAATAGCTTTATACTATATATAATATTAAACACATTAAAAGTAAATCAAACCAAAAATGTATTAATTTTAACACTGCTGTTAGTACTTAGGTTTGTTTTGGGAAATTGGCAGGGTGCCACCCAGGCTAGGTTGGGCTCGAGTCAGCAGGGGTGGTTCTTGGCTACCTGAAAATACCCACCTCTGTTGACTTCTCCAGCACCTGTAGCGTAGCAGTGTTGTAAGAGAGACATGCCTATCCTCCAGTCAGTACTGAACCTCTTGTTCAGTGCTATAAGACTGTAGCGTGTTGAATGCTAATGACGGGGCATTGGCTCTTGGTTATTAGGGGTTCTTGCTGGTAGCCTAACCAAATTGAGACAATACAGGGAAAAATATTTAAAACTGCAAAGTTTGTTTTGTGTTCTTGACCCTGTAGTATACACAGATTTGGTCATAAAAAAAGTGTTGGTGTTGACTACACCATGTACTTATTATTCTGGTCATTGCAATGGCAAATCTGAGACATGGTTACAGCTGCATTGGTTTTTGCAGGTCCTGGTTTTATTTCAGTGTGCGTGGAGCAGTCCCAGGAAAAGTAATTAAAATAAATGTCATGAACATGAACAAGCAGAGTAAGCTGTATTCCCAGGGAATGGCACCCTTAGTGAAGACTTTGCCCATGAAGACGAGATGGGAGAGGGTGCGCGACCGTCCCACATTTGAGGTAGGAACTCCAGCGGTTCTCCCTCAATATTTTCTAGGCTTGTGTGATTCTTTGTGTTTCTTACCTTTGCTGGCTGTGTCATCTCAAAAAGGGGTACACCTATGCTGTACATTTTTAAAATACTGGTAGCTGTATTGAATGTTGGTTACTAGCCCTTGAGCAGGATGCTTTACGTGTATTGCTATTGTGTAAATTATTAAAATGTGTTGCTAAGTCACTTTGGATAACCATGCTTAGCAATAAAATTAATTTTCAAGCCTTTCTCCTGTATTTGTTTCGACTGGTTATTGACAATATGTCAACTGCCCAAAATGCACGTAGCATATAAAAATCAGCAGAGATCAGGCTGTTTGTGTCCTATAAAAAAAATATTTTCTGTTTGTAGATGGTGGAGAACCAGTTTGTTCTTTCTTTCAACCACCGATTTCTGGAAGTCCGTGGGGCCACAACATACTTTGCTTTCTGTTACCCATTCTCCTATGCTGAATGCCAGGATATGCTACTGCAGTTAGATCAGAAATTTATCAACTCTATGCACCTTGGTCCGAACAGGTAGGGCTGCAAAGCTGTGTGTGTGTGTGTGTGTGTGTGTGTGTGTGTGTGTGTGTGTGTGTGTTATGAAACAAAGTTGTATAAGTTCCTCCGATTGGAAACAGTTTGTTGAAAAACTAGCCATGCACCTCATGTTCATTACAACCCTGTTCATTGCGACAGTTTCAGTTGTACAATAATGCTTTAAACATGGGTCATTTGGACTTTGTGTTTATATATTCATAGCAAAGCCATAACCTTTAAAATGCACCAACAATTAATTTGCATGGTTTTCCATGGTAAATTTAAACTGTAGAACACTGGTCTAGAAGAGGTGCACTGTCTTGATGCCAATTTTCATTCCACAAAACCACTGTAACCACATGTTAAACTTTTTTGAATTGTCTTCCTGTTTCTGGGGAGAATGTGGTTTTACTAGTGGCAGAAAACCTTCTGGATTTCAGTCATCCAGGACTAAGGTTAAGCCGCTCAACTGTTCGTGTTCATTTTAACATGGGTATGATCAACGTGTGGCATCCATGGTAACATGAAATGGAATTCTAACATACTGTTATAAAAGTTAAGTCAATGCTATTTTGAATGAGCCACGCTCTTTCCTCTCAGTCCGATAGATTCTATATATTACCATCGTGAGCTGCTCTGCCACTCACTGGATGGGCACCGGGTAGATCTAATCACCATCAGTTCCTGTCACGGCATGATGGAGGAGAGGGAGGCTAGGCTTGACAAGCTCTTCCCTGACAACTGTACCCCTCGTCCTCGCAGATTCATTGGGAAAAGGGTAGGTATGCACTTCCTGGGGAATTTTATGATTCACCAAATTTCACGGAATCAATGTGCCCCTTGCAGATCTCCTGCCAAATCAGAAAATAAATACATTTTATTTATAAATATATATAAATACAATGCGGTATTACTTTGTGCCTATGTGTACACTATTGCACCAATACAGCATTTACATGTGCCCCAGTGTTTAGCGTCTGCGAAAGTGACCCTGTGCGAGTGGCTGTCTGTGTTTCTGTGTGTCCCTGGCCCTGTGATGGACTGGCATCTCATCCAGGGTGTTTCCTGCCCTGCGCCCTATGCCTGCCGGGTTTGGCTCCGGCACCCTGCGACCCTGAATTGGATCAGTGCTTTCAGAAAATGGATGGATTGGTTCTTATTTTTCATAGTTTTTTTTCCTCCAAGAGCATAAGCACAGTTTGCATTAGCTTGCACATTAGCTGACTATATTTTCTGTTTCTTGTCAGTATAGGTTGCTCTAAATTCCCAAGGCTCTCCAAGTCACCCATTTGTTTATTTTATGTAGTTTTAATAAAGTTAACAAGCGATAAACTTTTTGTGTGTTTTTGGCATGAAAATAAATTACTTTTCTACTGCAGAATTGGACTTTTTTTGATTTACAGAATTGACTTTTTCTGCCCCAGATTCAGCTTTAGTTTTTTCAGAATTCATGAGGGAGTATATGACTTGAACATGTTGAACATAAGATTTTAAGGATTGGATTGTTGTAAAACATTTTTTATTATTTCTTTAACCGTTTAAACAACATTTGGTGAAAAATGAAAAATGAATGCATGTTCTAAAGCAATCCTTTTATTGCTCTTTTTCTAAACATTTTGTACATCAATTAGATGGACCATATGTGAGCCAGGTTCCGGCTTTTATTCTGCATGTTTGAAAGAACAACAAAGCAAAATAGGTTTCTATTGACTGAAAACAAAAAGGCTTTCAGGCTCAAATAAAATATAAAATGAAGGCTTCCTCCCTTTAAGAATGACAAAACCCCAAACACGGTGGGATGATTGCAGCGAACAATCTGAACTGTTTAACATGGGTTTAAACACAGTTGACATCATATGTAAACCAGTTGTAACGCCCACCAAACTAAGTTTGGCTGTGTATTCTCCGCTACTAAATTTTACCCGATTGCAGCAAAAGATTCACATACAGTCCTATACAGGAGATGCCCTGTATAAGAGGATTAACTACAGTTTAAACTGTTTGTTTGATTTAGGGTTTGATTTTAACCCACTAGATTCATTAAAATTAGATATGGTTATGGTAGGGGAAATATATTTCTGTGATTGATCTTTTAAACTGTCTTTGTTGGAGAACATGTTGTCCTGTAACTCAAAGTATACAATATGGTAATTGCACAATTTGGGTTCTCTTTTTATTTTAAAGTTACAGTAATGTAACCTGTGTATCTTGGCATGTAGGACCCGGATTGGGAATTGGTCCTAGGTCGCTTCACTGCTGCTGTAGGGTAACCTCCTATAAGCAAAATGATTAGGTCGTTCAACCATTGTCCCTAGTTTATTAAAGAGTTAGGTTTTTATTAACACGGATAATGGGAAAGATACACCAGATTGTACATTTTTAATTAAACTAAAATAAAAAAGAATAACATTACACAACCTCAAGCATACATACAAACATGTATGTATTTCATTGCTAAAATATATCTTGGGTCTGGATTCATGATAGAAGTTTGATATGCATATGTTGGAATATTGGAGCTCTTTGTGGATGAATTTGCTATGGACAATTGTGTCTCTCCTGACACAGGCAAGAGTATAGTTAGTTCTTTTAGTTAGGTACACGTGGTGCTTTATATCCAATGAAGAAAATAAAAAAGTAAAACTTTTTTTTTTTTAGGTAAAAATGTCAAGCTTTCACTCAAACAATTTGTTTGTCTTAATTTGTCTGTTTTTTAAGAGTGAGGAAGGATAAACTCACAGCTGGAAATTAGATTAGGTTACTAATTAGGATCTCGCTTTGACACTGGTTGCAGACAAGGTTTAGGCACACCTCAGGTTTAAACACTATTTGCTGCAAAAAGAATCAGTTTAAGACTACAACTGGTTTGAACCCATGTTAGGCTATTACCATAAATAACCCAGTGTAAACCCGATCTTCACATTGTTCATTGCTATCACACCTGTGACATTATATCCAACTTAAACTGGAGCCACCACTCTGGTAACCTCACTCAGGTTTGTCAGTCTGACCCTGGTATCTCCAGGGCTGCTCTCTGGTCCCGCTCTGCCTGTGGACATGGCCATGTCTCTGCTGCACTGTATCTGGTGTTGAGCATCCTTTTTAGTCCATTGCCACTGGCCGGTGTCATTGTCCATCCCCATCTCTTACCATACTTTTCCTGGGCCTTTGGCTATCCATGTCATTGATAGCTAACGCGATTAAACTAAAGGTTTGTCAAAAAGTATTCAGAATTGTTTGGGCATCCGCTACATCTCTTTGAAATATGTTTTCAGATAAGAACAGAAAAACAAAGTACATCTGTTGTCCTGTAATATTCGTACCTGCAATGCCAGGTGACCCATCTCAGGAGAATGAAACTTTTGTTTGAAACGATTGTTCTCTCGTTCTGTTAAGGTCTTTTTCCTCAGTAGTCGGGTTCACCCAGGAGAAACGCCATCTAGTTTTGTGTTCAACGGTTTCCTCAATTTCATCGTAAAGCAGGATGACCCTCGGGCTCAAATGCTGAGACGAATGTTTGTCTTCAAACTAATCCCAATGCTAAATCCAGATGGAGTTGTACGTGGACACTACAGGTAATATTTGGAGGCTAAATTAGAATATTAAGAAAACATCTTAGGTCAATTGCAGTGTAATTTTGTCCTTTTTAAAGATTTCTCCAGGCCAACTAGACAATACTGTATAGTCAGGTTGATTTTTCCTTTTATAATGTAACTGCATTTTAAATATTTATTTCCACTCCTCAGATCTTGACCAAACGTTCCCCCAAGCTCAAGACTGTTTATGCACAAATCAGTCTAATGTCACATCTGCTTCCTGATCTTGTCTCCAGGACAGATTCCAGAGGCGTGAACCTTAACCGCCAGTACCTCAACCCCAGTTTTGAACTCCATCCATCAATATATGGTGCCAAAGCTGTCATACTGTATCATCACCTCCACAACCGTGTGGCACAGGACTCTCCTGACTGGAGGACTTTCGCCTCTCCTCTTTCCTCCAACCTGTTAAGCACTAAATCCTCCAACCATTCCAACACCAACTTCCTGTTCCTGTCTGAGGGCTCTGGGTCAGACATGGAAAGGAGCAACAACCTAAGGAATGAGGAGGAGCAAAGCCGCAGGGATGCCTTTCCTTCCCCCGACGGCTCCGACCAGTCAGAGGTTCCCATGGTGACCGAGGAGAGTGGCAAGCTGTGGACCAATGAGAACTGTGAGAAAGAAGAGGAGGACAGCTGGGGTGGGGCGGAGCACTGTGACGAGAGCGATGTGTTGAAGGCCACCTCATCCCCAGAGCTTTCGATGCCCATGGAACACATTCCTCCTCAGGAGAGCGGGATGGCCTACTACGTGGACCTGCACGGTCATGCCTCCAAACGGGGCTGCTTTATGTACGGCAACTGCTTGTCTGAGGAGAGCGAACAGGCAAGAACCGCCGTTACCTCTGTGTGCAACTTTGGTTTTGTGATGAAGGAAATCCAGAAAACACTGTTTTTCTGGATTTTCAGCTTGTTTTGATTTATTGAGAATTCAGTAATTGACTTTACTGATCTAAGTAATAGACAATGTGTTCTGGAATTTAATAAAGGTGGAGAACTTGCTGTACCCAAAGCTGATCTCTGTGAACTCGGCGCATTTTGACTTCACGGGCTGCAATTTCTCTGAGAAGAACATGTATGCCAAAGACAAGAGGGATGGCCAGTCTAAAGAAGGAAGTGGGCGTGTAGCAATCCATAAAGCCATTGGGCTTATCCATAGGTACAGTGAACATTTAACCCTCGCTTCATTATCTAAATTCTGTAACGACTGTGACATAAAAAGCAAAACATTGTCTTAACCTATGGGCGTTGTCTATCTTGATAGATTTGCTCTTTTTTTGAAAGATTTTAGTATATTAAAGCAACCGTAATATTTAATATTTAATATGTAATGTCCATATTCTTTTCAGCTATACCCTGGAGTGTAACTACAATACCGGGCGTTCTGTGAACACTATCCCTCCAGCTTGCCATGACAACGGCAGAGCTACCCCTCCTCCGCCCCCTGCCTTCCCTCCCAAATACACACCTGACATTTTTGAACAGGTAGGTGTCCATGAAATATTAAAGAAAGACAAAAGTTGGTGAAAATGGGATAACCGCTAACTGCAGATGCTGTCTTGTTAGGTGGGCAGGGCCGTTGCTGTGGCAGCGCTGGACATAGCGGAGTGTAATCCCTGGTCCCGCATCATCCTATCAGAGCACAGCTGTCTCACCAATATGCGGGCCTGGATGCTGAAGTATGTGAGGAACAGCAAAGGAGTGTATGTCAACTCCAAGAGGAATTGCACTAAGCCTTCTCCAAAGGGATACACAATGTAAGTACTCCTTTTTGCTCCATAACTAAGGTCACTCTTTGGGGCTATTTACATGCAGGTTTTTAATGCACAATTATTATATGAGGTCTCATGCAAAAATAATGCAAGGTTGTATGTATTTCAAAAGCGTTTAAAAGGGTACACTGTCCTTATTTTAGGTAAAGCGTGATTAAATGCAAGCAAATCGGACACATTTCTAGCAGCACACAGAGCTGCCATACAAAATACTTAACAAGACTTGCGACACTCAGTAACCAGTTCCCAGTTCTGTTACTGATAGTAATATACAGATTTGTCTATGGTAAATTAATTGGATGTGATTGCCACACTATAAACGTAAAAAATATTTCAAATGGAACAGTGCCTTTTGTGTACTGTAGCTGCCTGGTCCCTTAATGGAACCAAATGTCTGCCTGTTACTGAAAAACAGTATATGTCTTGTGATGCTTCAGACCACGTGTGTGTCTTTGCGAGCGCTGGTTCTGGGTTGGTGGGGAAGAGGCGTGTGGCGTGGCTATACGTGTCAGTGAGAAGAGGCTTGAGCAGACAGGGTGAGAGGGAAGGAGGCGTGTGTGTGATTTCATGTTCCGGGGTTAGTTTGTTCCTACATTGTACAGTATACATGCATACTACATTTATCACTGCATTATACGTGTTGGCTGTTATACAGATTTCTTTTTTTGAACAATTGTTTTTATTTATTTGCTAAGACAAAGCAATGCCATTGAAGATAGTAAAACTGATTTATTTAAATCGCCACTTATTTTCGTTTTCCTTTTCTCCCCTGTTTGGATTCGCCAATTGTGATTGCATCTTGGCTTGTTGCTGCAAATCCTTACACCACATGAGGGAGTGTGAGGAAGTTTAAAAAAAAAAAAAAATGCTGCTGATTACAGTTACATGCGTTTACACATTCTAAAATAAATGGGGAGGCTGGAATGGCCAAGCCAAAACCATTTGACACTGTTTTTGCACGTAAAAAAAAGCCCCCATTGCCATCCAGCATGTTTGTTGGATTCGAACAAGACCACAACATGTGACTTGCTGGGCTTCGGTGTTTCAGGGGCCTGACCAGCTCTGCGTCGGACCATACACTGAGCAGGGCCCGGAGTGACAGCAACGGCACCACCAGTGGCAGCAGCAGCAGTCAGCAGACATCGCCGCAGATGAAAAGCTCACCCAGCTTCACCTTCGGCTGCAGTCAGATACTGCGGCCCTCTGGCCCCACGGCCTCCAGCTCCAGCCTCCACAAGAGCAGCCACAGGGCCCTGGGACCAGTGCGAGGTAAGCTATCTAAAGCTCTGTGCTGGGGGCAAGCCGGGGGAATTGTGAACTACGTTCAGGCCTGTTTGAGAATCAATCCTTAAGGAGCCAGTGCATGACTCTTTAAGTAAACATAAGCTTCTTATTGTGGCAGAGGTGTTGTGTAGTATTTTTGTATTGTCAATTCCTGACGTTTTGCACATATTTGATTTTCTGCAATTCCTGCTTTATAAAAAGTTACTTTTATTATTTGTGGAAGGTTTCTGCAAAGGGTGTGCTGTACTTTTCCACTGAATGATGATTTAACAAAGATTTAATGCTTGCAAGCAAGAGTCTCCCCCTCCTAAAGAGTGAGAGCCCCGATCATTGGATTCACATCATACTTATACACATGAACAAACCAGTTACAGAAATCGTCATCATTCAGTGGAAAAGTACAGCACACCCTTTGCAGTAACCTTCCACAGCCCCCCTCACCCAGAAGAGAGAGGTCAGCTCAACTTCTCTTCCAGATAGGGCTTCTGCCCTTCAGACAAACAGGAGACAAAAGAAGTCTAAACTCAAGATGTTCAGTCCACAAAGAACACCTTATCTTGAGACTCGCACAACTTTGCTCATGGTCAAGTTGCTAATGTGTGATTTAATAAAACATTTTCAGAGGCCTTTTCTAGCAGAATATTAGTAACTTCATCTGTATATTATTGTATTCATGTGTTTTAAGAGAGAGAACCCAATCATAATAATTTCCATAACATATTCTGTACACAGTCTTGGGAATAAAGGGAATGCACAGGGAAGATTCAATCAAGACAGGAATAAATGACACAATGATCCCCCCAACTATTTATAAACGATTAATTCCGCGTGCAAGTGCACATCAAAAGAAGAGTCTGTAATCCAGAGAGTGTGTGTCTATATCTCCGTGTAGAGCCAAAAGCACAGGAGAAGAGGCGCCCACACCACCGCTCAATGTCACGCACAGCAGCCAGCAACCCCAGCAGTCAGCAGCCCTCCCCTGCCTGCCCTCCTCTCTCCCCTTTCTCCTGTTCCTCCCCATCCTCTGTCAGCGCAGGATTCCCCAAAGCTGCCTCCTGCCCCCAGCCACATTCAAGCCTGGGTCCTTGCTCTATTCCCGCCTCCTTCAGCATGACAGGTCTGTACTCGCTCCAGCCACCTAGCCTCTCCAAGCTTCTACCCTCTCTGCAAGCCATGCCCAAGGCCAACCTGTTAAACAAGGCCTTCAGCAAGAAGTTGCTCCATCAGGGTCTGCCCCCGCTGGCTTTCCTCAACGACGTGACGAGCTCTTTAAGTGCAGGGAGTGGCCTAGGTAGTCAGGCAGGGAGGACCACAAAAGAATCAGTGTGTGAATAAGCAAGATTATTGTGCTGGTCTTTGGTCAATACACTGCCGATTCAACACACATTATGAAGTTGTTTTGTTTTGTATGTTTTGTTTTTAATGATCATACTCTAATGATAACTCTAGATAAGCAGGTTTAATGATAATCTCTAGCGAGATCTCAATGGTAAAAAAGTATCCAGGGTACCAAAGTGGTGGCGTATTAAGTTTATTCTGGAAGTAATTTCTCCAGTGGCTTACATCGTATTTGCATTTATAGTAAATCACAGTTGTAAAACACTGAAATGTTATTGTTCTTCAAGTCATATAATTTGGTGTTTCAAATTAGCCACTGTAGCTTTGTGGAAATTGAGTTTTCGGTTCTGTTAGCAATCGGTTCGTAGGCTGTGCTGCGTCTGTTCTGTAATTCAGTGGCCTGAAATGCAGTCCCCAGTCTACCTTAATGTCACCCAGCTATCTGGCTTCCCTCTCGAGCTTTCCGATGCTAATGCGGCGCAGCCTTTTTTGAGCAGATATCAAAAAGGATTACCCAAACAGTTTAGGAATAAGTGTGCTTTTTGCATTAAAGCATTTCTCAGAATATACATTTAAATGTCCTTACCTTATCCCACAGAGCCAAAAGAGGTAGAAATGTTTGGGTATTGAAGAAGTACAGTTTCTAATTCTTAATTTGTATTTATACTTTTATAAATCATTGTATGCTTGAAGTAAGTAAAATGATGGAAGTAAAGAAAATATTTAATCTTAAAAAAAGGTGACAAAATTTTCGATACATTAGTTTACATAAACCAGTTTAACTGTTGATTCTTTACAATTCACCAAAAATGGTGAAACTTTGTTTTGCCACATTGCACTTTTTGAATAATTTGTGTAAATATAAAAAAAGTTCCTTGTGTCACTTGTGTCTTACGGGGATTCCCATGGTGTGTCAGAAAGGAACCAACGAACGCAATTAATCTTCAGTTACTCTGTGTTCTATGGAATTGTAGCAGCTTTGACTTTTTCTCTGTCAGTTACCTGTCAGGAACATTTTTAACAAGTTCAAGTCTATATACTGGTATTTTCTACACTTTAGTGTGTATTTTTTTACTATCTTTTCCTATCTAACAATCCCATGTGCTGGAAACTTCTAATACAAAATACACTTTCACCTGTGCCACATAGAATATTGCAGAAAACACAGCAATTGTATCTAATCATTGTTTAAAGCAACACTTATATATTCTGTACAATTGAAGTAAGTATGTCAAAAGATATTAACTGTGAATGTTAATTAGTGCTGTGTCTGTTCTGAGTCGATGTATTCTGTCTGCTTTATCCGTGTTATCGTTGTCTAATTCCTTATTAATAGTAGTATTTGGTTGGGTTAATCTTGTCTAAAATGCAAGAACACTGTGCACAAAATAGTTGAATAGTTACTCAGTTTTATTATTATTAAAAATAATAATAAATGTAAAAAAAATGTATTTGTATCCGCCTTATGCTAAATAATTCATTTTAAAAACTTGCAACTGAAAAGGCTTACCTAAATTATTAAATGCAGAATAGTTTTTTTTTTTTTTTTTTTTTTATCTAGTCAAAAAAAGTCACTGGTGTGTTTTCTTATTAAATGTGTTCAGGGCGAAAATGAAAAAATCTGAGGTATAATTTCAATGATCAATCATGTTAAAATATGTGCATGTATAAACAATAGGTTTACACGCTCAACACATTCACGTGTCAATTACAACGAACTTGCAGCAGCATACTAAATTGCGTACTAGCTAGTTTGGTACCCTACTATCTCGGGAATACGGACTCGTTATAAAATACTCAACCAAGTTAAATGACGTAAAATAAACCAGAAAAGCTGGTGTCATTTGGAATTATGTTTTTGATTAAAAACATTACTGACAACTGCAGATCGTACGGCTGGTTCCTAACATTCACAACCTTTAAAAACGTTTGGACAGCCAAGTGCCAAATACGAATAATGAACTGGTAAAGCCTTGTGTAAAAGTAGTAAAATTCGATTATCGGACTTGTCACCGCTAATTACATATCCTGGGAAAAACGTTGGTGCTAATTTATTTGCTTTTTATTTTCATTGGACAGTTTCTTAAAAGTTTGAGTACAATTAAATAATACTGCTAATAATTTTATAAACGCGGAAAGCAACGTCACCGCAGATACAATTTAGGGAATAGATCTACCCGGATAACACCGCTCAAACCGTCGCTGTATACACATACGTACGGAGGCTACTATTGCGAGGGAAGACTTTGAAAAACAATGTAATTAGTACGACATTCATGTAAAATAACATTACGCCATACGTACAGGCCGTGGATATTTCAAATATATTGTGGCGACACATACTGTGTGCGTATGATGTACACATTATTTCAGTAAAAATAAACTGCCAGTAAATTGGTCTTAGACTGTCCACTTAGTACGATAGTAATGTATTAGTCTGCAGTAAGAGTTAAACCAGTGGTTCTCAAACCTGTCCGGGAGGACCACCTCTTCTGGTGGTTTTCGTTATAACCGAGCTATGCAATTGACCCTCAGTAGAGGCTTCAATTAAGCAATTGAGAGCTCGGAGTTAGACACTTAATTTGCTCTAGAGGCAGCAGCAGTTATTATTTGGTTCGTTCACGTCTGGGGATTCAGCTGTCGTCCTCAGTTAGTATGCTCCTTACAGTTAGTTGCAATTGACCCAATGATAATACGATTTAATATCTGAAGTCCACATATTTGGTTTGTATGTTAGTGGTAGTGGTGTTAGATGAACTGCCAATACAGTGTAAGGATATAACTAAAGCATGCACTTTAAACCATACCTGTTGTTGATGGTCCCAAGGTTTCCCTTGAACGTACATATAAAACAATTATGAGTATACAATTTAACTGTCTTGTTTCTTTAACTGTTGATAAAATGTGCCATAATTGTTCGTAATTAGTGCCATGTCTTGCCTTTTCTCTGCAAAATGTATTATTGAAACACAGCTACGTTTATATGGTTGGATGTGTTCAATCTAATGATTATAATGCAAACAGTACTTTTGTCAAAACTTTGTCTCAATCTACTCTTTTTCTCAAATTCCATTGCAAAAGTCTCCTTGAAAATGCTTGTCGGAAAGGAGTAGTGCCCAGTCACATAAGTAATGTTCTTCTTACTTATACAGTGATGTAGGTGTCACTGAGGCCATAATTAAGAAGTTTTCACCCATTTAGGAAAAGCAAAACCCTATGACAGTGCTGGAGTTTTGACAGCTAGAGCACTGATGAACAGTAAACAATCATAGGTTTATTTGTTTTGTTTTGTTTTGGCTTTTTGTATTGATGATAACCTGGATTAAAGGAATATCTTCCCTGTCTAAAAGTACTATGACTTTCAAAGCATTGCAGTGGAATTTTAGATTATTTATTGCAATGCCATTATAACCATTTCCTCTTTTAGATATGTTGTGATTTGATTTTAAATGTCTGATCCTTAATGTAATAAATGCTCTCTTTGTAATTGAAAAAAGAAAAGAAAAAAGAAAAAACATTGCCTAACTTTTGCCCTTTTCTGATCTCTTTTCTACCTAAATTATTTGACTTCCCATGTGTCCTGGCTGTTTGTGGTGAGTTTTTATTGTGAACCAAATTCTAATCTTATTTACTGAACAGTGTCCTGAAGATTGTTTCTTAGCCTTTGCTCTCAGTCTTCCGAATGCGTAGATTGTGTACTAAAGAACGCAGATGAATGGCTGTAATACACTTGACTAAGGAAAAAATCTGAAAGAAAATACTGTTCATCAAGTTGTGATGTCCTTCGATTTCCATATCCCCAGTTACAGTTCGCCTTTAATCATTAGCATAACATACAAACATGCATGTGGCAGACCATGGAAATAATTTGATATGCACAGTACTTGCACATAAAAACGTCATATGAACATTAGAAATTCAAAATGTATTTTTGAAAGTAAAATTTTTGTATTGACCCATTTAAAAATAATGTACATTGACATCTTTCATGGGTTTGTAAATAACTATATATTAAGATAAATGAATTTGCCAGATTGTCTTCGTGTAATGACTTTGAACTAATCAGCTCAACAAACCAAAAATGTAACATTATCAGCAGTGCTTCTGCCATTACTGCACTTTCAAATATAAAGGAAAAGCACAATGACATTTCTTCCAGAAAGAGGGCTGAACCCCTTCACTTCTATCAAGACAGTGGTTCAATTGAGAGATGTATTCACCTTTACATTAGATTTCTCATTCTTTTCAAGATGTTCCACTAAAGTCTTAGCCCAAGGTGGTATACATGCTCTACAGGTGAGAGCTAATTAAGTTTTGTTGTGCCTGCAGGATACAATTGTGGCATTGAGGGGTGGATTTTGACTATTAAGTTGGTATTGATCTCAAGCAGGATGCGGTTCTGACCAGAAATGTATGCATGAGCATGTTATTTAAGGTCGCCAGTGCTATGACGTCTTTTTTGTTTGTTTGTTTGTTTATGATTTGGGGGTAACTATTCATGTTTGATTTCCGTAAAT
Source organism: Hiodon alosoides (assembly GCA_025775065.1). Classification (NCBI taxonomy): domain Eukaryota; kingdom Metazoa; phylum Chordata; class Actinopteri; order Hiodontiformes; family Hiodontidae; genus Hiodon; species Hiodon alosoides. The sequence goes on along the minus strand of JAOYSI010021420.1, from coordinate 18,756 downwards.
TGGCCTGAACATTGCTTTGTACCATGTTTTGCTGTTACAGTTACGTTGTTTCCACGCTACCAAAGCTTGCCGCTTTCGTGACGGAATTTTTTAAAATTTTCTTTCATTTTAAGCAATGCATTTAGTTTTTTTTCCCGCCCCCATCATCTTCATCTTTCCATCACCCAGGCTATAGCAGTCCTAATCTACGTGCTCTGTCACTAAGTAAAGACTTCCATTTGAAGAGTGGAAGGGCGAACAATCAGTATAAACCTGACCAGAGGGGTGGATTGGTGTCTACACTGGTAAGACGCTGCTGTAGAAATCCAAATGAGAGAAAATACATTTATAAAATAGATATTATTTAAGAGTGAAATACCAACAGCACTAACTGTAAGTTGTTATTTTTCAGAATTCTGTGAAAGAAGGCACTTCAAACTTTTTGTCATCCATCGAATATGCAAGGTACATTTATTGGGATGATATTATCCAATTATTACGTTAAGACCGGTAATACAACGTAAATATTCAGTAATCACTTGAGATTGTTTTGGGCATAAAGTGGGCATAATTACTTCAGTTGGGTATATACAGCTTTTCACTTAGTGATTAGATTTAATAGATTCCAATTATATTTTAAGGTGAAGCCAGTAATAACCCAGGTGGAAACCTGTGTACTGAGGGAATTCATCTCCCACAAAGTGTATGTCATTCTATGTATGCTACTTATTAGCATACACATAAAGACCTTGGTGCTGTCTTATTGAACTCGTATAAAAATATTACAATTAAGTTTCTTGGCCTCAAGCCCTAGGGGATCGATGCTCTCTGGTGGGACATCCTTATCTCATGGCAGATGTGAGTTGCGGCCAAGGCCCAGTCGGATACCCGTACGCAGGCCAGAGTTGCTAGCAGCCCAGGGGTTGGCACGTCCCATTGGTCCATCAGCGGAGCCTGCTACCATAAGAATTTGGAAACTCGTCAAACCAGGCATTAAAAAGCAGCTGTCGCTCTCTGGTGAGGGGACGTCTGCTCTCACAGTACACACATAATGACAAAGCTTCCCAGTTTTTTATGACTTACACAAGAATGTCAGAATAGTTTAAGAGATTGTGTTTTTTCTCCTATGAGCAGGGGCAGGTGTGTCTAGAAAAGAGACGCCTATAACCTGTCTCTACGCAAGCAGAATGCTTAAGCCCTCAGTCCAGAGATCCTTCTTTACTGGAGAACCTGACAGTGAGGCAATGACTGCAGTCTCACAGAAGGTAACACAAAACTGAAAGGCGTCCTCTTTCTTATAGCTGTCCAATGGATGACTAGATTACGGTTTTAAAAAATCCACTACACAAAACCCTTATAGTCAACTGTCTTTTCAGGAGTTTCCTCAAACGATGCCTGTGTCTGAGCCAGTTCCTGTGCATGGAAAATTACCTCTTTGCAGTGAGGCTTGACCTGACAGAATATTGGTTTCATCCTAACCGTATCCTGTGTACCGGACCCTACCGAGCACATAGACCTGAAGGAGAGGGCTGAGATAACCTCCTTAAAGTTTTACCTGTCAGCACGTAGAATTGAAGAACACTCAAAAGCCAGTTAGATGTGCAGTACACAAATCACAAAATATTCTTGATTTTGTATGTAGCCTCATGGCATGATAATAGCAGGACCAAACCCCTGAGTGTTGATGTACAATATATCCTAAAAAATGTACAGGATTTGTGGTAACAAAAAAAAAAAAAAAAATGAGAGAGTAATTCCAAGCATGGTATTGCAGTACATTGGGTTGGTGGCATTACTATAATTAATTGTTTTAATGTAATAAATATACATGTATGCAATTGTGTGTGTGTGTACACACACTTGTATTCCTGTTTAACTCATTTTACCAACACCTATTACTATTGTATCTGCTGATAAACAATGCATGGCATGAAATTTTCTGAATGCTTCTTCAAAACTAATCTAAATGCTGTGCATATATACGGTCACATTTAAGTACGTGCATAACAAATATATATTTCTAAATTTAAAACCAGTATGTTGAGAAGTGAGAATTATGAGATTTCAAGAGTGAATCTTGCCTATTGAGGTTTGAGTAAGTGTGTATATGCCCAATGAATAGTCCAAGTATTTTACTTTTTTTTCCCTTCTGATTAAACTTCCATATACTCTGAAGTAAGCATGTTCTGAGACTTTATGCTGCCATTTTTTGGCTAATAGTTCTACTCTCTAAAGTAAATGTTATACTGAATGAAATGCAGTTAAACTCATTCATTTTCTCAAATGACAATGTCTATAGAGAGCTATTCTGAGGCATATCTAACTTAGTCGTGTTGCGTGTAGCAAAAGTTGTTTAATAAAATCTACATAAAAATAATATTTGAGCTCTACTATTTACAGAATATTTTCACAATTTATCATGGACAAAGACTTTAAGTTACTCAACATTTTTTATTAAAACATTCATTTACAGAATGGTGCAAACAGAGCTCGTGTTCCACTGACTCAAAATAAAGACATTCGCGTCACACCGTAGTTGGAATGGTCCCAGCCTTCAACCTGGCAATGAAAGACAAATTAAATTTAAAGTCATAAGAACTAAGTATGCGTAGTTGTCACTGAAGCCCAGTGATTGCATTCTTACTCGTTTAAAGTGTAAACGGATTATACTTTACCCACCAAGGCATCAATGGATGCTTCATTCTAGTTTTTTAGGATTGTTGACAGCCACGTAATGATAAAGGACCACTAGCAGGAAGAGCGAGACCCCAAGCATGTTGGCAAAAATGGCAAGTTGCACGTCTGTCACCATTCTACAATAGTAAACAAAACAAAAAAACCGTGGATACGGTTCTTTAGCCAACAATACAAACATTGATATTTACAAAATAATCTCACAGCAAACCATAGGCCCCTCAATCTTATCGTAAGACACTGTGGCAGATACTAGCTCACCTAGCAACGTTTGTTACAGTTGCATAAACTGCATAACAATTCTAAAATATATAAAACATATCCCAATGGAATTAGAGTATTTTTTTTAATTGACTTACATTCGTCGTTTCTCAGCGATTGTTTCCAGCACATATAACAGATAAAATCACTACTCCACGACAATTTCAGGATTCTCTGCTTCCTGGGCCACGTCATATAAACTTAATGGGAGGGACTCAGCGTATTTACGTCATTTCCGAATAAAGCTGTTGGACACTATTGCCTATAATGCTCTTGTGAAATCAGCAGATATAAACGAGATGAGAACAATTATCTTTACATATTTTTAAAATGGTATTATATAGATTTAAGTAAGGTTTAGTTTAGATTACAAGACTACATTTCCAGTTTAACTATTCTCCTCCGTGCCACCTGGGGCACTGATTACTTATTTTGACAGTTTTTGGAGTCCCGGATGTATTTCCTAGAGGCGTTGCCTAAGCGAGTCTGATCGACTGCAAGTAATGAGGAGTCGGCGTGACAGATAGTTAAAGGAAGGCACAGAGGGACAAGGAAGCGTGATCCACTTGTTTAATTTATATTTTAATAAATACGCTGGAAATAACCACGATGGCTCTTTATGAGTATGTCACACAGGAACAACTTTCTGGTTTTGATAAGTATAAGGTAAGTTGCTCATTAATATTATCCATACTCTTATCTTTACCTATCAGCTGGAAGGCTAACACAGAAATTCTAGATGAGTAGCGGTGTTACTCGGTGTTTGTTGCATAGTCTCAAAGCTAACTTCACCCTTCCTATTAATGTTTTTATATTGTTGCCGGAAGGAGCCTTTCACTATTGACATAACGTTCAATCCGTCTGAATGAAAACGGCACATTCGCTTAAGTGATAAGCTAAGTAGCTAGCCTTACTTACGGTGTTCTTTAATTTGCTTTGTGTGACTGTTAAGTATTATTTTGCTGAACCCGCCTTCTCTCGATAATTTTTCATGAATGTGTTAATGTGGGGAACCTCATTGCATTACCAGCGAGATATAGCCTAATATTTAAATGGAAATTTGATCACGGCTCTAACACCTACTCTTAGGGTGAGATTCGGTCTCGCAATATATATTGCATCGGAAATTTATATAGTTAATGATATGTTTTTGATGCATATGAAAAACCTAATTGTTTTTTTTTTTTTTTTTATTGCTGCTATTTAATGATGTATTCGAATTAGTTGTCTCTGTCCTGGTGAACTGAGCTCCATGGTTCAGCGACAATATCCGCCCTGAGATTTGAGCCTCCATCGTATTGGAACTGTATTGGACCTTCACCTTTAGATCATAAACGGTGTAATAGAAGGAACAGCTAATGCCCCGAGTTAAAGCGGACCCAGCAAGGCTAACGATGGCAGTTGAAATTTAAGTTTTTGACGTATAATTTGTCTAAAGGTTGGAAATTCCATGTCCCATATAGTGGGATATATAGCCCCCCATAGTGTTTTCGGTTCACCCTGAAAACTAGTTCTTTGTGTGTGTGTGTGTTTTTTTTTTAATGGAAGTATAGGAGTAACCTAAGTAATTCCATATACGATTTTAGTAAAAGGAAATGATGCACATCATTTTTCTATTTGCCATGCTTGAAAATGTAATAATTATGTTAACTGCAAGTGACGTGAATATACTGAATGTACACCTTGATAAAATAAATAAATGAAACCTATCCCTTTTACTCGGTTAACATGATTCGCATTACTAGCAATAGTGTAAGAGAACTTTAACTGTTGTGTAAGGGTGGCTCAGTATTGTACCATGGAACCAAGTATGACTAACGGCCGCTTTTGCTCAACTGGCGGGGAATATAGGTGTGCTGTCACAGCCCTAGCGGCTGCATGGACCAACCTATTCCGTAACTCTAAAATTCTTAGTGTCTCAGAACGGCCACATTTTGAAAATATTTTAAAATTGGCCACTTGTGTTTTCAGGGGTAAAGTTTGTTATAGAACATTAACTTTCTAACGATGTTAATAAAAGTGTAGTTTAAGATTGGCTTCCTCTGAACTCTAACACAATCTACTTATGTAAGATTTATGATCAAATTTATTGTGCCAATCTGGTTATGTTGCTTGTTATTTTTTTTACAATCAAGCTTAAGTATGATTGTAAAAAACTAACACTGGTTTGTGTGATTAACATCTTGTCATACCATTAGGCAACATAATCAGCAAACACGGTTTTTTCGCAAATGGATTGTGGATTACTTGGGGAAAACCTGGATTAATCTTTTCATTTCTTCTGAAGTAGAAGAATCCAAAACTTGAATCGAAGACAGAAAATGTTCCCCTATGACATACCGTCACATGGTTAAATAGAATGCTGGATGAAATTCCCCGGTTTGGTCTTAAATCTGATATACAGAAGCTCTTTGTTTTTGGTTAATGTAAGAAATTGTTCTTTGTATCTCGTTTATGGCTGTCCCTTGTGTATCTGTGACCATTAGATACATGTGTAGTAATATATGGGAGGAATTGCTATAGTACAACTATTCAATGCCTGCAATTAGGGGCTGTCAGTCCCCCTCCCTAAGATAGTCCAACTGACCCAGCGGGAGAGATTCACATCACGGATTATGCTGTGACATGTAAATATTAATATTGTTTAAAGTGGACAGTGCTGCTTACGTTCTGTGATGTGTAATGTTAAATGGAAGGTTTGATTATATATTGTCTTGAACATGGTCTACTCATTTAGTGATTCTTTAATAAGTTTAATGTTGTATATTCGATAGTTTAATAAAGTTGAACTACTTTTGTCTTCTGAACAGGTTTTCATATGTGTGCAGAATTCACCCTGAAATTTAACTGCCATGGGCAAGTATGGGTATGTAAATAAGCAGTTAATATTTCGGGCTATGTAAAACATTTTTCATATTGTTGGCAGTTTTGAAGAGGCGTTCTGCAGCATGTGGGTGACACAAGACTGCTGTCTGTGTATGGTATGCCGAATGCCTCTGTGTACATTTTTTACATTTGAAGGAAACTCCTGAACTCTTGCAGTGGTTTAAGTTTAAAGTTGGTAAGAGGCGTCATTCGGAGCGTTGTGCAACAGGGCCTTCCTTTTCTCCTTTAGAGATATATTTTCAGTTTGGGCTGAAAAGACTGGTTTTTAAGACCCAGCATGTTTCTCTATGAATAATGTGGTCTTTAAATCCCCTTATACATAGAGCCCCCGTAGATGTTTCTTACACTGAAATGATTAATAGGGTTATTGCCACTTTGCTGGATGCCCTTAGACAGTTCAGTCTCTGGTTTGGTCAAGAAAAGGCAATGGCAGTCCCGCCACCCCCATGTGTCCTTGTGTTTCTGTAAGCAGAACGCATTCATTAGCTCCCGCTGCCAGCGCCTTTTTCCGTCTCCTTCTCAGGTTTCACGGCTCTCTAGCATTGATACAGAGGAGGGTGTGTGTGCCAGAGGGCCAGGTGTGCATCTGTCAGAGCAGCAATGATGTGCTAATGCAATCCGTCGACGCTTGCTAGGGCTGTGCAGTTTACCGGCTTTTACCAACGCCTCGCTCAGCTTGGGCCTAAAGTACAGTTTTGCATATTTTACCCATGTTGGAAAATATTTAATAAAACCATATCATTTAATGAATCTTTAAAGTAAAAATAACCTTTAGGACAGCTTTTTTTTTTTGCTGCCTTTCATGCTGTGACCTTCATTAAAAATAGCAATTAGCCTTTATTATAAAGTTTTACATTTGATATCTACTGATAATATCCAGTGACTGTTGCAGTAAACAGTTGCAGTGACAATATAAATGTATTTGTACATTTTTTTTTTTTTTTCTGAAACCCAAAACCAAGTTTTTAAAAGTAAAAGTAAAATTGAACTAAAATCTCCAAAACCGAACTCCCCTTGCGTTTAAAGTGGAAGTGGATGAGTTGAGGGCTTTTGGGGGGACCTTCCTCCTCCTGCATGTCAGAGGTCTCCTCTGTCTGGACATTTATAAATAACAGCTGGACTGATAGTATTTCTCTGCTACATACTAACTTCACCTTCAGTTTTACGCATGTAATGACAACCTACCCTCTAGCACAGTGGGCTTCCTGTGAGTAATGGGCAGGTCTGTTTATGACAGGACAGAAGCCGCTGTGCTATGCTCTGAATGTGACTGTAGTCACCTGCTCAAATGTAGTTTGATTAGTCACAGTGTGGTGTGATGTTAGCCAAAACTTATGTTTACTTGTCCCGTTGTTGGCGAGTAGACGTGGTATACACCCGTCAAAATAATCAAGAGACTGCCAGAGAGAAAAAAAATTTTTTATATCAATGTCATTGAATGACCTTAAAGCACTTCCACAATATTAGCTCCTAATTCTGTCTGCATCATAAGTGAGCATCTTGTATATTATGTTGAATGAGGAGAACTCGATTTAATGAGAATGTGCTGCACAATATTAAACTCAATTTTATCAGTGCTCTTTTTTTTTTAGGTACTCCACTTGGTTCGCGTGGCTCCAATTTGTCAGGGTGTTAGATACTAATATCCACTTTTTTTAAATGTGTGCTTTCTATTCCAGTACACAGCTCGATCTCTTATCACTTATGTCCGGCCTGTTAAGAGGAAATTCAATCTGGTTGGTTACTGCGGCAGTTAGGCCCTGAGTGTTTTAAGTTAAAACGTTTGTGATGTGCTTAATTCATTGCGTGGTAATGATTTAACGGTTGCAACCCTCCAGTTTAATGGATTCTTTGAGGCCCTGCTCTACTTGCAAGTTTCAATGGTCTGTGAGTGACAACAGGTCACAAAGACTGTGGAAACCACGATTTGTTTATTGCACAGTTGATGATGCTGCTATGAATGTTGACAACGGTAATCATGAAGGTAATGGCTGTTTTTCATTCACTCGTCTGCTTGTGTAAAATGGAGGTGGATTTTGCAAAGCTATCTGGTTTATATCTGTATATTTTTGTACATTTCATACTGCGCTCACTAAAATACTCCCTCGTCAGGAAGTTCCATGATTCTGATTGTCGGACGGTCTAGCTTTGTGATCACGTCATGTGCTGATGAAACACTCATGTCATGTCATGGCACTAGTTGTGACATAATTGAAGATGCCAATATTTACATATAGTGACACAATATTTAACAGCCTGTTGGATGTTTTGTCATAAGCATGGTAAACGCAAGTGTAAATAGTTTGATATAGCTGGCTGCACTTTGAATAGGAGAGACATAATTCCTGCAATCAATTTTGTACACTTAATTACCCTGGTGGCTATCAAAATCCTCTTAAAGGACTGATCTTAAAAACCGTTTTAAACAACAGTTCTTAAGTAGTCATAAAATAATAGTGAATGTATTGTATAAAATGAGTGTTACTATGATTGTCATATTTGGAGTACTTCTTTTAATAAAACTCTTAATTTCTGTTAAAATAAGAGAGGGGGAACTGCACTTGATTTATCCACGTTTCATGTATCTTCTGAATACAAGTAGCCTGAATGTTACAGAATTTCCAAAATGTCATTATGTTTAAGCTCCCTCTTGGGTAAACTTGGAATAAAGCTAGGTGTAACTGTGGGCAAACAATACAGAGCTGCGGATGGCCTGTGCGCCGCCTACTAACCGCTTCTAAGGGAAGCAAGGGAAGCAGATCAACTTTCAGCTGGAAGCTAAACAATACAGCGTTTCTAAAAAAATGTCATGCTAATGGGATCCTAGGAGTAGTACAGGACAAATGACGGAATAACGTGGCGGTGATTGCTTCTGCCGCAGATTGGCCTTGATTTTTGGCTGCTCCAAATGTGAATGGGAGTAATGGTAGATTATTGTGCCCATCCCTTGTTGGCTGGCTTCTGTGCCTTCTGATGGCGGTTAGCTGGGGTTTGTTTGGGGGTGAGGTCTGCCCGTGCTTCTAGCCTCTTATCCGTGTGTTTTTTCATTGCCCATTAAGGAGCCGTTGAAGTAATGTGACCAGAGAAGGAAAGAGGCGTGCACTCATGCTCTTTGGCTGAATATTTTACCTTTCTTTCCCCCCAGATCGGGTGATCTCTTTGGTATAGGAACTGCGATAGAGTATCACACTTGCTATAAATAACCCGATGTGCAGAAATGCCTCGTATGTACTTGAATGCTGATGTGTAAAGTAACATCCACCCCACCCCAGTGCTCTCATTTCCTGTTCTTTTTCTCCTCCAGTATAGTGCAGTCGACTCCAATCCGCTGTCTGTCTATGTTATGCACCCCTTTTGGAACTCTGTTGTAAAGGTGAGTTGGGAAGATGTTAATCCACCACAGTACAGCGTACACGGCCTTAAAACAAACTGCAGCTGAAGAGTAATTTTGGCTGTAATGGGGATATCGGCTGTGTTCTACAGAGGGAAAATATATGCATTTACTTATGACTGTTTCCTGTTTTTTTTTTTTTTTTTGGTAAAAGTAAGAACATCTGTTTACAGGAGTATTAAGGTTTTGATAGTCTCCATATTGGCTTCTACAGTAGTTTTCATAGTTTATTTACACACTAAGTGTTTTAAATTCTCGTTTAAGCTTGAAAAACAAGTCTAATATCATCATTATTCATTTATCATGGTACAGATTATTTATGGTTTTTATAACATTCCGTTGTCTTGCTGCCCAACATTTTCTGGGATTGATGAGAAAGCGGCACGCCGGAAGTTTCCAGCTACAAGCACGTCTCTGTTAACTGGAGATAAGTGGGCTTGAAATGAAAACAAGACTGGATTACTTGATGGTCTGTACACTTTTACAATGGCAAGAGTACATCTGTTTCAGTGTAAACTTAAATATTTACCAGCTGAGGACAGAAGGCACACTGATGACCTTTTTCCTTTCCTGAATTTTCATAAATGTAACGGTGAAAGATAAATCTGTTCAGTTACAAGACAAAGAAGAGGCAGATAGAAAAACAGTGTTGTGCTTGTTTAGCTATTATTATTATTATTATTTTTATTTTTATTATCATTGCTATTCATTTTATTACCCATTTTACAGGACGATTATTGAGGGAAGGGCAATCTGTCAACATGGGGGAGGAAGTTATGCCATGCTCTGTCAAATTTAGCAGTGGATCCACTTAATTGAAACTTTATTTTTTCCAATTTACGGGAGTACGTGAGATCCTTAATTCAGTGTAGAAGTGAGGGTGGGGCAGCCTGTTCCCAACCAATCGGTGGCCATGGTTTCAGGCTGCCGTCCTGCTCTGGGAATTACCCCGAAAATGGCAATGAGTGCAGTGGGGCCGATTTTAATAAGCAAACTGAAGAGGAGTGCACAGATCCTGTTCCCCAGGGGGTTTCAATGTGGACAGTGAAGGGCAAAGCAGAGACAATATAATGTTATAAATTCTCAGGATTTAATCATTGGTTGATTTAAGGATTCTGTAGGGAAAATTGATCCAATCTATTATGAACCAGGTTTTGAATTTGCAAATAATGGGGGAGGGGGGGGCAAAAGATGAAAAATGATTTTCAGTGTGTAAATCTAAGATTTATTACCGGAGACTAAAAGCAGTGTAATCTGTACATGGTCCCTTTTAAAGCCCTGTAGTTATGGGCATTCCTGTTTGTGGTTACCACCATCTCTGTTCCTTTCTCTCAGATTTTGCCCACATGGCTTGCTCCTAACCTCATCACTTTCACTGGATTCATGTTCCTCGTTCTCAACTTTTTGATGCTGGCTTTTTTTGATTTTGACTTCTCTGCCTCAGGTGAGTTAGTGAAGTGTCGGGTTTGTTGATGAGAAAGAGCCTATTTTACAGTCACTTTGTTTCACGTTGGAAACGGGCTACGGGCTGAACCTTTGAATCGTGTTCACTACCCTTACTGAAACGTGTTCAGTAAAATAATACAAGTGGCTGTTTGGTTTTGGTAAACATCGTGGTCATTGGTCTATTGGGAAATGCAACTTAGATGTAAGTAGTTTTATTGAGCTGTAGTTCTGCGCCGGGGGAATGTATACCGTGTTCAGCCTGCCACAGCTCTGCAGACTTTTTCACTCCGTTTAATAGCCATGGTGGGCCACAGTGCTTGCATACCAGATGCTAATGAAAAAATCAGGTTAATCAAAACTGGCTGAACTGTAATTGCAGGTTGAATTGCGTCTGCGTGGTTGCTGTTGCTATCTAAATGCCTCAATACCATATAAGGAAGAAAGGGTCACCCCCCCTTAATTAAAAAGGTTTTACACATAAAAAGCACTTCTCTGCCAATGCGGTAGGGTTGGAAAAACCATGCTTAACCATGCTTCTTAACCATGCTGTCCAGTAATGGGTGTTGGTGGTCCTTTGACATTGCATTACACAAACTATTTGAGCATTTGACATTGTCACTGTGTGTAAGCATAAGAAATTTCTTGTGCTTTTCTTTTAGAAAAAGGTCACACGCATGTGCCAAGCTGGGTGTGGATTGCAGCTGGTATTTTTAACTTTGTGGCATACACTTTGGGTAAGTGCTGTGTGTATTTAGGTTCAAATTCTTTCTATAATCTCATGTCTTTTTGGTTGAGTAATCTTTCCCGCCACGTCACCAGCGGTGAAGAAAAATGTCAACATCACTATCTTGGCAGTGATGATTATGACAAATGATAATAACAAATAAATAATTGATTTAATAACGAAGAAAGGGCAAAACCATGCAGCTATTGTAATAACATTTAACTCATGCTAAAATATAAGATGAAAAGGCCAATTTTCATTAACATGTGCAGATGTAAATGGTTGCGTCCTTGTATAGGTCGCACGCGTCCACAGGTAAATAAGTCGACTTGTTTTCATGTTATTGGATGTAATCTTAGATTAACGTAAGAACTAACCTATTGCGTTATTTCCTTGATTAAAATTCAACCTAAAGTTTCCTAGAATCGGTTATATTAAAGATTTAAGCTTGTACTAGCTGTTGAACTGTTGTATAACACGGGGGGTGGTTTTATTAAGTAAAATTTTTTATTTTATTGTTTTGGCAAATGCCCTTATCCAGGGGCAATATAAGTTAATTACAGAACATAATAAGGAAGTGTAAAGCATGTCTCAGTTTGACTAGCGGTGATGGATAATCAAGACTCTATTTCCTCTGACAACCACCTTCATGAAGCTGATTAGGTACTCAGTAGTAATACAAATGGATACACTCAAACAGGCAAAAACTTTGCGTAGAGAGAAATGTGAAATTTTATCGGGACGTTGACAGAACAGGGAGCTTCGGGTCTGGCTGGTGTCTGGGAGGAAGGGGTTCGGTCTAATGAGGTGGGTTTTGAGAAGGCGTGAGAAAGTGGTGAGCGGGTTGGCAGTTTGTGTTGTAGTGGGCAGTTCGTTCCGACACTGGGAGGATTGGGCAGAGTCTTAAGTGCACCTTTAAGCCTGAGCACGGACAGCGGGGAGACGAGACTCTGCAGATCATAATCGCACCAAAGCGGTGGATTCGTAAAGGAGGCTTCGATGCATTGTTCAGGATTCTGCGGTGTGTTTCAGACGGTGTCGATGGGAAGCAGGCTCGGAGGACCAATTCCAGCACGCCACTAGGGGAGCTGTTTGACCACGGCCTGGACAGCTGGGCCTGCATTTTCTTTGTGGCCACCGTATACTCCATCTTCGGGAGAGGGGAAAGCGGTGTGGACGTGGCCACGCTCTACTACATCCTTTGGGTGGTGCTTTTCTCCTTCATCCTCTCTCACTGGGAGAAGTACAACACTGGCGTGCTCTTCCTGCCCTGGGGATATGACATCAGCCAAGTGGTACGCAAGTCTGTTCCCCATGACATACCTTTTTTGCTGTATGTAGCTACTTATCTAGGTTTCAATAGTTTTTAATATTAGAATTGCAATCCTAAAACTCAGTTGTGCCAGATTTTGGATAATAAACAGTTATTTGTTTTTCTCTCTCTCTCTCTCTGTCTCATTCCCCACCACTAGACCATCTCCATTGTCTACATTATAACGTCTGTAGTTGGTGTGGAAACATGGTACATACCCATTCTGTGGAATTTCCACTACAGAGATCTTTTCACTGTAATGATTCTAGGTGAGACACCAGCCTTCTCATATCCTCTACACGTCCTTCTGGAGTCTGTTGGTCAAAGAAAGGCCAGATCTTTATAAAAAGTTAGAAATTATATCAATGGTATTGCATGCTTGTTGACTTACTGTGCAGCCATGCTTCAGTTTTGATTGATCATCTGGAAGTCTTAATGAAGCTCTGTTTAAGATGGATTTCAATGTTTTTACTGTTCTCTTTCAATTTTCAGGTTGCGCATTCACTGTGACTCTGCCAATGAGTCTTTACAATGTCTTCAAGTATGTGGCTTTATTTCTTTACAAAATTAGAACTAGATCGGAATGTATCATTCAAAATCGGCAGGACCGTACGCTAGTGACATTGTGCTATAATATTTACAATATTGTGTATAGTGTTTTTTGAGTTTGAACTCACAATTCTAAGCACGCAGTCTTAGAATCTGGTATGCTTTTTGAAGAGTGGTTGTCAGAGTCTGGAATAAAACGGAGGGGTTTTGAGCGTTGTCTGGATGTCCTGGTAGGGCTTACCGCAGCAGCACCCTGAAACACAGCTCCCTCTATGAGACCTACTTGCCTTTCCTGTCCCCCGTGCTGCTCTTCGTCCTCTCCACCGCCTGGGTCTCCCTCTCCCCGAATAACATCCTCCAGCAGCAGCCCCGCATCTTCTACCTCATGGTGGGGACCACCTTCGCCAACGTTACTGTAAGTGTCGTGTCGGTTCGAGGGGTATTCGCGGTGTTGCTCTCTGCCTTCTGGTACGTGGAGTATCCGAGTTGTTCAGGGATCCTGCTTTGTGTTCGTGAAGAAGCTCTTGAGGTACGTTTTTGTTTCAGCACAGTGAGGACGGTTTTCTCTTTCACCGCAGGCGTTTCAGTTTATCAGGGAGATGCTAATGTCACTGACCTGAGCTGATGGCTCTAATCGGATGTTAATGAGGGAATGGTAATCCTCCCTGAGGTGTGCTTGTGTTGTATCCTGACCTGTCTCCCTATCAGTCGTTGCCCAGTCTCCTTTGACTGTGTTCAGCGCGGAATCATCAAGGCCCTTCTCTGTTCATTATGGGAGGGGTTTTCCGCATTGTCCTCCCGTGCCCCCTAAGCGTCCAGCGACTGGATATAGGGCAGCTAGTGCTGATCATTGGACCTGTAGGTATTAGCAGGTAGGCCCCTATAGGGCTTCCTGTGGATAGTGCCCGGAGACAGCTGCCTGAACCCCGGGTCTCTGCCCGTTTCCCCACAGTGCAAGCTGATCGTCTGCCAGATGAGCAACACGCGTTGCCAGCCGTTCAGCTGGTTGCTGCTGCCAATGGGGGTGGTGGTGCTGCTGGTGTCCACTGGGCTGGTGCAGCACAGCGAGATAGTGGTTCTCTACCTCTGGACAGCTGTGGTGATCCTAGCTCATGTCCACTACGGTGTCTCTGTGGTGAGCCTCACTTCTTTTGCATTTGAGATTTAGAAATGTATTACTTTTTAGACCTTTTGTTTTAAGGTTTTTACCCTTAAATGCAATTTTTAAAATGGTTTTAGCTTAGTAACTTTACTGGAGAAATCCACGTGTATCTTTTCTAAGTGTGCAGTACCCCTGTACTTACCTTCTAATGTTTCCAAGCCATCGGAGAGCGAAATAAATATTTGGAATGGTGTTGTGAAATATTTCTCTTCTCCTTCTCCCACCTGCCTGCGGCAAACAGGTACATCAGCTAAGCGCTCATTTCAACATAATGGTCTTCTCCCTGAAGAGGCCGAGCACAGATTGACTAGAGGAACAGAAGATCTGCCTGCAAGCTGCTGAGGTGTAGGCTGTTCCAGGGCCCCTCTCCACCGCAGACGCCGCTCGGACACTGGCACCCATTCCACACAGAGACACACATCACACCCTTCCAGCGATGCGCCGCTCCCACAAGGGGGAGCGCGTCAGCTCGTGGGCTTGAGCTAATTCCATTGTTTTCAGTCGTAAAACCAATGAAGTTTGCCTGTTTCCTAAGGAAATGTGCTTCTGCTAAGTAAAGAAGTCCTGCACAGGTCAGCCTAACCACACTGCTTTTAACTCCACAAATTAACAGTTGAGGGAAAAAGAAAAACCAGCACACGTGTAGTCTTATGAATGTATAGTAAACTGCCTTGGAGAAATATAGTTTTAGTTCATTTTATTTCTTTGAATTAGCATGCAGTTCTCAAATTTAGATGCGTAAGATTGTAGCTCTTTGAAATGATGCTCAGGTTTTCAGTCGGGATCTATTAAGTTAAAAATGGCTTAACGCGAAGACCCAAGAGAGGTACACATCTGTTCTTATAGATTGTCATTAATTCCTCCTCAGTAATTCGTCAATTTTAGGAAAGGAAAGTTTTTTTGTTTTTTGTTTTATTTATTTATTTAAATTTGACACAAGCGACATCTTCCCCCAGTTCATTAGCCATTCTGCACCCGTAATCGCATCCATGCCATTCTCCCAACACCTGCGGAGCTGCAATTAATACTTGATGACAGTCGTCAGACAGCAGGTACACCCGACTTCGATGCGAACACAGCGTAGGCCCACTCCTGGATCACGTTCACCGCCAATCCGAAACTTTGCTTGGGTTCTTCTTGAGTTTTAGTGGTGGTTTTACATAGGCTGAGCCTTTTAAGTTCCAAATACTGATGTTGGTGTCAGCATGCCGATTTGTCTCTGGTTTTGTGTGCTTTAAGTTTGTTTGCGCTTGAATGAAGAGTATATCTCAAACCCACTCCTGGACCGGGTATACTCTGAAGGAACAAGTGCAGTTTCTTTTACCTTTATGTAGAAAAAGGTAAACCACTCGTTTATCTTTGCGAACATATATGATTGTATTGGTTTGCTCTGTTGTTATTTTTTAGGGGGGTAGGACGTGGTGTGAAACGATACTGATTTACACGTTGCCATAGGTTCAGTTTCAGTCCTGTGAACTGGATTGCATCCACACTCTTTTGTGTATGTACATATTTCTGTTTTTTTGTTTTAGTGAACTTTAAGTCATTTGAATTTTAATTTGGTTTAATGGCCCCCCCATCTTACGGAGTGTTTTTTTTTGTTTTATGTATTTATTTATTTTTATATATACATGTATATTCTATAATATATGATGCATATATGAATATAAAATATACTGCTCAACCCAACATGATGCATTCAGGTTGATAAGCACTCATAAATGGTAATGTTTGTGGTGTGACCACATCACTGTTGAGCTCTGTTGAAGTCCATAGTAACGTGTCTGCTGCTTGTCTGTGACGTGCCCTTTGCAGGATGACTGTGGTGTAGATGTCTCACCCCCCAACTCTCAGCGTTACAAATGAGCACTTTTTAAAAATGAAGCATGAATTGAGCCTTTTCTTTTACTGTAGGGTTAATGTAAGCAATTAAGTTTTTAGTTTCTGCTCAGTTAAGGTCGTAACAAAGATGATAACTTACGGTTCTTTAAAATACAGTACAAGATAAACCTGCAGTATTAGTTTAAACAGTCTTTGGGCGTGCCATTTCAGTCCCTTACCTATACACCCTTGGAGGTGTGAAAGAAAGTACTGTATATCAAATTAGAATAGAATTGTATATGTACGTAAATGAGCAGGATGTGTGAATGGACTGGTCCCTGAACGTCAAGGGAGTCCCTTTTGGGTGTTCCTCCCTATTTTTTATGTTGTAAGTCCCTCCACAGAAGCCTCAAAGGCAAATTGACGTGTTAATGTTCTATTGTTGTTATATCATTGTATCATTGCCTTCAGCCAGCTTGGTTGGAGACTACACTCCTATAAGTGCTTAACTTGATACCATAGTGGGGATTCCATGTAGAATTGTTGTTATGACTTGAGCTTTATAAATGGCTGAAGGAATTGTGAAAATCACTCCTTATCCCACATACCACTAATCAATTTGATTCGTATGACGTGTAAACAAAATAAATATTTACCCAAATTTATCATCTATAGTGTGAGCTAACAGGCCTTGTGGAAACTCCACTATTCAGTAAACATTATCTAAAAATATTGTCTCATTGTGTTCTTTTCCTATTATGAAGTGTATTCTTCATATAACTGTTAATAAACATAACTGTTAATTAATTCAGGGACAAAGCATATCAAATCCATTTAAATTAAGGAGACGTATGTATGTATTTATATATGTATGTATAATATAGTATGATTAATATTGCTTGCTATGCTTAAGCCAACTTGTTTCTAAAATCAAATCTAAGCTATTGTTGGCATATTAATTATTTGTATCTTAATTTAAATTTGTTGTCCATCAGCTTCAATTTCAAAGGGGCATTACTTTGTATTGAGCCATGTTTTTGGCATTGGCTGTTGTCTTTCCCCCAAAAGGCAGCAAACGTCTGTCCCTGATACTCCTGACACCGGAAGCTGTTCTACCTCAAGGTATCTCAGTACTGGAGTGATGGTCACATTTTTGCATTACTATGTCTTGAGAAGGTGTTAATTATTTCTATGAATAATATTTTTGGGCTTCATTCAATAAGTGGATTTTAACATCGTAGCCGAATTGAAACATTGGCCTCAAAACAAATGTTTTAGTGTACACTCCAAATGCTTCACGTTGGAGAAATGTTTCCAGATCTCTCCTTTACTGAGCACAGCTGTAATCTTAGCTGGTACCGGGCAGTATGTCCGTTTACCAGTTAACATCATGTCTGATACTGTTGACTGAATCCGGTCATGTCCATGCGTTGAAAGCTAAAGGAAAGACTACAGTGCTGGTCTGTCTCTTTGATCTGATGTGCTGGTAACCAATAAAAGGCAAGTCTTTGAATTCTCCCTTCTAGTTTTTTTTTCTTCAGTACGAGACTTTTTGGTGTGCATGTCAAGTTTACACCGTGTTCCAAATTATTATGCAAATTGGAATTCAGTGTCGTAAACATTAAATATTTAGTTTTTCAATCAAATTCATGGATGGTATTGTGTCTCCGGGCTCTTTGGATCACTGAAATAAATCTCAGACACCTGTGATAATTAGTTTGCTAGATGAGCCCAATTAAAAGAATACTACTTAAGAAGGATGTTCCACATTATTAAGGAGGCCACAGGTTTCAAGCAATATGGGAGAGAGAAAGGATCTTGCTGCTGCGGAAAAGCGTCAAATAGTGCAATGCCTTGGACAAGGTATGAAAACATTAGATATTTCACAAAAACTTAAGCGTGATCATCGTACTGTAAAGAGATTTGTGACTGATTCAGAGCACAGAAGGGTTTGTGCAGATAAAGGCATAAGGAGGAAGGTTACTGCCAGACAAATTCATCGGATTAAGAGAGCAGCTGCTAAACTGCCAATACAAAGCAGCAAACGGGTATTTAAAGCTGCTGGTGCCTCTGGAGTCCTGCGAACCGCAAGGTGTAGGATCCTCCAGAGGCTTGCAGTTGTGCATAAACCTACTCTTCGGCTACCCCTAACCAATGCTCACAAGCAGAAACGGTTGCAGTGGGCCCAGAAATACATGAAGACTAACAGTCTTGTTTACTGATGAGTGCCGTGCAACCCTGGATGGTCCAGACGTATGGAGTAGTGGATGGCCACCATGTCCCAATAAGGCTGCGACGTCAGCAAGGAGGTGGCAGAGTCATGTTTTGGGCCGGAATCGTGGGGAGAGAGCTGGTAGGCCCCTTTAGGGTCCCTGAAGGTTTAAAAGTGACCTCTGCAAAGTATATAGAGTTTCTGACTGACCACTATCTTCCATGGTACAAAAAAGAAGAACTGTGCCTTCCGTAGCAAAATCATCTTCATGCATGACAATGCACCATCTCATGCTGCAAAGAATACCTCTGTGTCATTG
>JAOYSI010021410.1:10059-34800 GCA_025775065.1 Hiodon alosoides | reverse complement strand
TAAAATACTAAACCAACAACAAATTGTAAATGAAAAAAATCTATATCTACAGAAGAAAGCTGCAAACAACATACGGTGAGACTGAAGCAAAAGGCTAACGGGCTTAGAAATGCAAAGCCTGATCAAACAAAGTCTTACCTTTCTTCTTTTCCTTTCTCTTTCCATTTGACTCTGCAACAGAGAGACAGGGACAGACTAAGTGAAACTGAAGCAGCGTTATCTACGTTCTTGATCCAAAGCTTTGAGCAGCGGGAGACAACCGTGTTTTCTTCACCACGTACAAATGGTTTGTTATATTGCGCTCATCTTTTGTCGCATGGTCACTGGTATTCATTTAGCGCATTTAAATTTATTCTCCTATAGCATTTGATACCATTTTGCCACCGGCAGAGCATAAAGACTGAATGGATTTGGGTCAGTGAACCAGCCAAGGGAACTCTTTTGCTTTAGTGAAGGACATCTTTTCGCTTTTCTATGCTCTGTTTTAAGGATACATTAATTGCATGGTGGCTAGTAGGCAGTTGGTTTTTTAATGAAAAAAACTAAAACATTACTAAAAGTATTATTATGACCTTTATATTTTGCGCTAAAGGCACTGCGGGTCCTAGAAATCCATAGGAGGAAGTTAATAGAGCTTTCATTTAAGTATTCCGAGGTCTTCTGGGCTAAACTAAAAAAATATTTTGGTTAAGCCGTCACACAAAGCAATACAAACTCAAGGGAAAAAAGGTATGAAACAAACAGGTAAAGAAAACAGGTAAGAGCTCAGAAAGGCCAGTTTCGGCCCGTGGGTACGAACGGACGGAGGTTTCCTAACGAGCAGACGATGGCAGCAACCCCACAGCTGTCTGCCTGTCTGTCTGTCTATCTGTCCCACCACAGAGTGGGCCAGCACAGAGTATGAACAGAACTCTGTTTGCGTGGTTTCCTCAACCCTAGGCTAAAAATACCAATAAACTGCATAAAACATTGGGTTATTATCATAACCCTGGTTCCCTTTTTAAATACGAAATATTAACCATCACTAATGGGTTATTTCTGAGTAGGTATTCCTGGGATGGTAGGGAAACAAAGCATTAGTGATGGTTCAGATTTCGTACTTAAAAAAGTGAACTTCAGTTTTGCGTGCGCCATCTTGCCAAATTAGCAAAATGAACCACAGCTGGAAAGTGTGTAGGGCTGATACGCCACAGTTTGACCTCACATTGTAGTCAATGTTGTCAGAGCACAAATCAATCTTTTATGCAACCCCCCCAAAAAATACTTCCTGTATAAGGAAGTTATCTTCATTACTAATACAAAGGCACTTTCACCTGAAACTTGCAGCCTGACCCCCCGCATGTGTACAGTTCAGGCCAGGTGTCCATTAAGACGACATCACATTTAGTTATGCTATATTTACATATTTTCATTACAACTACACAAAAAAATTACACTACAAAATAATTCTGGTCAGAATGGGCTGTGTTAATTTTTTCAAGCCTGCTTGTCAGAAAAAATGCTTGGCTGAAGTTCTGCATATTCCGGATTAATTTGAAACAGGCGCCTTTACTCACACGTTAAAATGGATACTTTAAAAATCCGGATAAATTAAACTCACTTTGGAAAAGGGACCTAATTGTGTACCACTTAGCACCACAGTGGATTTGAATAAGCAACACGTTACCTTCTAGTTGTAAAATCAATAGCCTTTTGGTTAATAAAACGTACATATACCATAAAGCATTATAAATAAGACATGAATACGGAGCTAACAAGTTTGTTCAACAAATTTAGCCCATGTCGGCACCAATAAATAAAATAAAAAATCAATTGCTAAATTAGCTGCTAATAAGCACCCTAGTTAGCTCCTTATACGTGGTTGGCCAAAACAATGTTATCCTTTGTTTTTCCTTCCCTTGTAAAGGTTAGAGGTTGAAAATCTTCTGGCAGCAGGACCAAGCAGTTTGTGTTTCAGTTCATTTCACCAATACAAGCGATTACCTGGTCCAAATCATGAACAACAAAGCAACAATTCGGTCAGCAAGAAATAAAAAGCAAATGGAATTTTTCCAGCCATTTCAATTCCCGGCAATTACCTCTAAAAAGTATTTATCCTGGAAATCCTTAAACGCTGCTCAGTCTCAGATGGCCTACATTAAAAACCGCCGTCCTTAATTAATGTTGAGAGGCAGAGTGGCAACTCAATGATTCTACTCAATGGGAGACAGCTTTCAACACTTGCGTCAGGACCTCCTGAAGGCCTTCAGCTCACAGCGTTGTTGAGCTGGGTAATGCAAACCACGGAGAAAACGTCTGCTTTCAGAATCCCAGCAAGCAACGTCTATATCAATGAATCAATCAAATTTAAACAATGAGATCGTGCAGGGGGAATCGGAAAAAGTTCCACCCCCCTCTCCACTGAGGCAAATGTAGGAGGAACATTTTTAAATCTCTGACTTCTGGGCAAAGCTCAGGGAACTTGAAGCAATTTATACATTGCAACAATACAGTAAACCGTGCGGGAAAATGCCAAATAGAAAGGGTCTCACTCCATCCAAGGACCACTTCCACATTCACGGAACCGGAGACTATCGCTCAGCACCCAGGCAGGACACAGAGCGAGAGGGAAAGACATAGAGACGGAATAGAGCGGCGGTGATCAAAGCTAACGCCAGGCAGAAGCGCGCTAGCGGCCGACTTAAATACTCAAAGGCGGCAGAGAAGTGTTCTGAAAATATTCGGTGTGTGATACAGGGAATTCGTCTTCGATTTAAACGCAGCCAGTGGTAGCCAGGGGATTCCCTGATGTAATCAACCTACAGTGAAGTGCGCTCCCTCTAGTGGTGGTTTTTAGCAATTTCAGGGGATCTAAACATCTAATGTTCCAGGACCAGAGTGGTTGAATCATACTGTACCCCATTCATGGTAAATAGACTGGATCTAAACACTGGGGAAAAATGTTATTTGTTTTTAAATTAAAACATACACAAATGGATGCCAGTGCCAGTGAAAATCAGTGCTCCTCGTAGGACAAGCACGAGTTGACCCGGGCGGGCTCACGCACTTGTATAATTTGTTTAACTACAAATCCGGTGGTTGGGGACTACTTTGGGTAGCTTACTGAAAAGACGCCAAACGACTTTTCAGTGAAGCTGATTTACAACAGAACTGTAATAAGCTTATATGGATCTAGTATTTTTGTTTTTGTTTTTATGGTAGGATGCGTCTTTTGCGCAAATTTTTTTTTCATTACATCGTTTTTAGCCAGCACGAATCCACACGCAATCTTTAATTTTTTTTTCTCAGAACACTGGGGACCAAAATTAACGAGAACATTTTGCCAGAGAGAGAAATGGCTTAATGTTTGTATTCACTCCAGATGACAGTAGTTTCGATTGAGGTCAGTGCGTTCTTTGATGTGAAGTGTAAACATGCACTGCATGGCTAACCTTGCACCAGAACCATAAACAACCTTGGACTGGGGCGACGCGAGGAGGAACAGGGGTGGCTGTTTTTGGTCAAGCGTATAAAAGAAAAGAAATGCTCCAATGAATCACAGCACTGACTGCGTTAAGAGGGCACGCCAGCAAGCGCAAAAGATCATATTTTTCATTGCGTCAACAAAATCAAAAGGGGGAACTCTGCAAGACCGTGTCCGCTCGCTAGCTGCTTGGATGCAGGTATTACAAATACACAGGAAACGGCAAGTTTCACTGACGGTAAGCTGGTCGCCCTGACGATGAGCTGGCCGCACGCTGCCGGTGAGCTGGTCGCACTGATGGCGTAGCCAGCATTTTACTACTGGTTAGTCCAAGGGTCCGAAAGAGTGCCAGGTATGGTTCTGGTTTTTGTATCACTCAAATCCTTAATTGCTAAATTGGATCAATGATTATTCTAAAAAAACAGCTGTACGTCCGAGTGTGATCCATGTGCTCCAGTGTATCATTAAGAGAGAGAGCTTGAATATGTTTATATTATATATATGTAATATTGAATATGACTCGTGGTACTCCTGGGCTACAGCTTGAGCAGTAAAAAAAAACCTGTACAATGTGAACATTTTATGACTCAGTGGGTGTTTGTCACGTGATGACGTCAGGCTTCATGTGCAAGTTAGAAGATTGCATATACCGAGTTTTTTCATTGTGTAAACAGAATCAATGGAAGAAAAGGTTCCACGTCGATTTCTTAGTTAAAATCGACACGAAACCTTTTGCCTTTGAGATTTGTATACAGGCAACTTAAACATAAAACTTCTCCCTCATCACGACCATGTCTTTCTGCTTTGCCGTCTCTGACTGCGGAGGTCACGTTATATAAATAACTTCCCCTGAAATTTAAACATCCTATTCGCCATTGACAGCTTGCAAGGCGTAAGATACACACCACGTCCACACGCTGCAGCGACGTCAAAAAGATTTGCAACTTCTACGTGTTGCATTTCAGCCAATGCTGCAACAGTTCACCCTCTTCAAAGAGTACGGGGAAACGGCACTGGGGCCAAATGCTTAATGTGTAAAAAGTAACTCAAATCAACAAGTCTGCTCTAATACAGGATACATGCACGCTCTTTTTATCAGTTCGGAAACGCAGATTAGCGCGGTTTTCATCTAATGTTGAACGATTTGTCACATGGGCCAACCTGCGACGTCACGCGGCATTTTGGATAAGAAACCGCAGCTCAAAGGAAGGGGGGTGGGGGTTCTTCCCGGGGCGTGACAGAAGTTCCATCGGTGACTGTTCCAATCCAGTCTTGCGTGCTATGGCAACGTTTGCATCGCTGGACATCGTCCAATGAAAACGAAGCCGCGGGGGAAATGGCAGCGGCAACAACTCTGCAGCACAGCTCCTCTTTCCTAAAGCATCCAGCCCCCGAGGCAGACGTGGTTCCTACCACCAGACACAATGCCACCTAGTTCCTCAAGGCAACCTAAAGACCTCTCCAGCCGGCACGACTTCAGCTTCACACGCACCCTTTCACACAGCAGGTAAACCCTCTCCAGGAGTTTTCTGTAGATATATAACGGGAGGGAAATGAGCAAACAAACATCATAAACGCATCAGTAAGAACAAAGGGAGAAAAATCGAGACGACAACAAGAGTATTCTGCTCATCCTCTTTTTGATCAAGGGCCCAAATGGTCTTGCCCTCACGGGACCAGATTACACCAGAGGATCTCCCATTCAATCTGTAAACAAGACTGTCACTTAGAAAGTGATAAAACCGGGTTAATGAACGAAACAAATTAGCATCAAAGGCATCTTTAGCATTGAAAACACATCTTCACAACACACAGACACTGCAAAAACATCTGTTGAAAAGAATAACAGGCTTGCCAAGCGAATTGAGTATTTATGAATGCAAAGTGCATCTGACATGAAAGAGAAACAGCGCCTTTCTGCCCGATAATGTCGTCTCTTTCAAGTCCTCCCTCTGAGCAGTTCAACCAACTTTAATCACCGAAATCAGAGAAGCGCTGTGCGGGGAAAAAAAAAATCAATAGCGAATCACTAAACCTTAAATGAATTAAAGAAGCATTACGCCAAGGCCGCTCGGCCAAGAGAACCGGTCCTTTGTCGGATCACCACGGCGCTTGCTTGATTCTGTATTTGTGGGTCTCCTGACTCTCTTTCGGGACACAACGCACATTTCCTGAAACGGTCTGGGACACAGCAGACTCAAGCCAACCGCGGTCGGCGAATGAGATGGCACCGAATGGCTCAGCTGAGAAGAGCAAAAGCTATAACAGACATAATTACGGTACATCTAGAAAGCTCCACATGGTGCTAATAGTAACATCAAACAAAACAAATAAGCCCTACAAAATGTACTGCCGGGTCAAACTGAGACATTTTGACCGGAGAGAAGACGACCACCCCCTTTTACAGCCCTTTCTCTCAAAACTTCAAGGTGGCAGATTTAAGGCACTTCAGCCGCTGCAGATAACAGCTGCTGGTCCATAGTTTATCTTACGGACAAACCTGACATCCAGTCTTTCCCTTCCTGCGATTGGTTCACTTGGCCATCCGGGTCACCTTATAAGTGCGATTGTACAGCAGTTATAATCGCATAGTACACGCACAGAACAGAACCTTTCTAGACTGGAAAGTTCAGATTGTCATGTATAAAAATCCTTTAAACGTAGTCTCCTTATGCCAGGAAATGGTACCTTTTGCATCTTTAAGGGAATTTTTTATTATTATTATTTTTTTTTTTACTGAAAAACGAAAGAAAATTTACAAACAAAAATGAATCGCTTCACAGAAGCGACTCGGGCCCTGTTTGTGAACAACCGCAAAGCCTCATGGTAAACATCACAAACGTGAACGTGAGGCATAGAGGTGCAGTGCTGAGTCACTGAGTCACCTCTGCAGGGCACTGACGAGAAATGCTTTGTGGCGGATCCATCCAGCTGGAGGCTGGGGGCTTTGGCTCAGCACAGGAAACCATGGAGAGAAATGGAGCACCTTCTGGTACAGCATAACACAACCCTCCTTTCGGCTTTCGCGAGGCTCCAGACAAGACTGAACTGGCTCGTGGCTGACGTCCCCCCTTCCCGGAGGAACGGAGGGCACAATCCTGCCACATGGCAGCCTGCCACGTCTTCACAAAGCGCTGTCCTCAGCAGGAAAGGTAGGGTTCTGGCACGAGGCAAGCCGGCGTCTGAATGCCAAGAATCCCTCAACCTGTTCAGCTGGCGGTGCCATGCCTGCCTTCTGTAAACTTATATTACATCCTGCGCCTTTCTTTGGTCCCGAACACCTGTGGAAGCTGAAAGGTGTAATCCATAGGTGTCTGAGAACTATTTTAATGCGTCTTAGTCACAATATCCACATTATTTTAAAAAAGGCACAATACAGGAGGGGTGGACTAAAACACGCATGCAGTTAAGATTTCCACAGACCCCGTTTCAAGCGCAGTTTATTTACAACACAAATATGTCATGTCTGAGTGGGAACAAACTCCCTGCCGGGCGTTGATTTGGACGTGCATGGTCCATACCGAGCGTCGATCGGACCACCGCGCTCCCTACCGAGCGTCGAAGAACGGACAACGCGAACGGTTTTGTCAGTATTCCCCCTGCAAATCTCTGAAAGGTTAAAGCACGTCTGCACAGCTGTAGGCTATAAGACAGCGGCGTTTTTTTGGAAACCGATACGAGGACAGGGGAGCTGAGGTAAACCAAAAGGGCAATAATTCCTCTCGGTAAACGTTCTCAGTAAATTACACATGTATATGGGGTAACGTTTGACAGATTTAAAACAAAAACGTCCGAAATGACATGAAGTGAAGACAGAGGCCTTTTTTTATGAACCGCCATGTTTAGTAGTTTAGCAGAAACACGGCACTCAAAAAGAGATAAAATCACAGCGATGTTTCTGAAGACGATTACTGAGGAGGAAATAAGCCAAGGTCTCTTTGATTTATTTTATTCAGTCAATCTTCGTCAGTTCCATTGAAAATACATATGGATTCCGTAAAGCACCTTCTGCAAGCTATCCTCCATTAAACCAGCATTGCCACTTTCTTACAAAATAAATTATGGTGCGTTTAAAGTGGATTAAATCCTTATGTGTCATTACGTGCTGAAGCAGCTCATATGTACCATTTTACTTTAAAACGTACCGCGTCTGGCCTCCCGAAAAGGCACACGTGTGCATGTTATGTGGGCAAATCTGATCGACCATGCTTAATGGCCACTTCGTCTCAACGACATTTAAAATGCAAAACCCTTCCAGACGGCGGGAAAATCATAGCGATGTAATTACACCAAGGCCCTGTATCCCTCAGTCAATATCAGTTTTTGGCCAGGAAAGATCATTAAAAGCCATTGTCAAGCTGGGCCACTTTGGAGGCAATTGGCCACGGAGGTCCGAGGGCATTACTTTTACACATGTGAGGCAGTGATGGTACTTGTCAGGCGAACGCGATGGCTGACTTTTCTGCATCCCCGCAGGATTGGCCAGACGCGCTCCGCCCTCCAACACCTGTAAAGTGCCCTCGCGGCGGTGGGCCCTAATCTCTCTCCCCCGTGTTCGACAAGCAGGAGAAAATCTCGGATTTGCCTTCAAGTCCTGCCTCTCATTATGCAGGAGGGGTGGAAAGGGAGACGCTTATGGAAGGACTACCTGCTTCATCTTGTTAAATCTGTCCCTGAATCCCATCCCTGAGGTGTATTGGAGGCTGTGTTTCAGGTGTGGTGGTTAGAGGACCTGAAACGTGTGCTGAAATGTGCTTGTTGCCCAAACGAAACGTACAAACGGATGTCACTTACGCTGTGGATCGAATGCCATTAGACCTGAATTTGTTCATTCCAAACAAAAAAAAAAACCCCAAACAAATAAAACAACCAGTAATGACTTAACGCCGAGCTCATCACACAATTCCGCCGTTCATTGCCATCTTTGAAGAAGTCACATGGTGCACGCGAACATTACGCTAAAGCCAGGCACGCATCACCGTGCCGCTAATCGTTCCGCGCAGCCACACTCCATCGGGCTGTTTACAGACAAAAGGCGCTTGTTTACGGCACTAAACGCGCTTGTTTACGGCACTAAACGATGTGTGGATCCTTTCATTGCCTTTGTAGTGGCTCCACCCACCCACAAGGCCATTTATTACATTTATTTGCTGTTGTCCTGCAAAGGTCTAGCTGCCATCTGAACCCAGTGAGGACCCAGCCATTCTGCCCCCTGGAATGGTTCAGTGCGTTTTAATGTTGGAATACTGTAAGCGGAATCGAAGCACCCAAAACCTCACCAGATGCGTTCCCCAACGCATCTGCAATACGCTAAGACAGATTTATACACTTCGTCCCAAAAGCATCAGACCACGCATGATAGCAAAAGGGAAAAAAGGAAGCAGGATCTGATTTCGTCTGAATATTCATTTAGTGGGATGATAACTGCGATGAGAGTGGTACAGGCACACAGACACAGAGACACAGACACAGAGACACAGACTAGATAGAACAACATTTTTCCATTTAATTCCTGGAAGCTGTGCATGGACGAACAGTTGCATCAGGCAGGCCTGCGTTTCTTTGTTCAAGAAGGGTTTGTGAAGAACGTGTGCGTGTGGTTTTTCTGCAACTTTCTGTGTCACAAGACCAATACAATTTGAAAGTAAATATAGTTAGAGTTAAAAAGTTCCAGTACAGATGTACGTAGGAATGATCACGGCACGTTTTCTGCGCATCGCAGAAACAGATGTTCCCGGCGAGAATGCTTCTTAAAAGACCCTCACTCCTCAAAACCCCCCGTACAAATGGGAGTGTGCCGCGTTTTTGTGATCAAATCTCCAGCATCACCGATCTCTTTCCCCGACCGACTCGCTGAGGGTCAAAGGGGGGGGGGGGGGGGGGCCAACGGGAAAACAAGAGTGGCAGGAGCTGGACGGCCGCACCGCCAGGCCGCCAAACGTGCGCCAATTCCCGCCAATATCCAAACACCGCACCCACAAACAAGCCTGCAGCGGAACGGGGGAACAGGATAATCACAGCGCCTACAAACAGAACATGATTGCTTGGCAAATGAGAGTTTGTAAGGTATCCTTAGCTCTGAAATAAACACCACTTCAAAAAAACAAGTGCTTGTCAAACCAAAAAAAAAAAAGGTGGTGGGGGGAGGAGCGGGTAACCACAAAAATGTAATTACTCAGGTTTTGGTCTTGTACCCAATTTACCCAAATGCTTCTTTATGTACATTTTGTATGCCTTTTTCTATTACTTTTACATTTAATTTTATTGGCAGGAAGGTAGAAAGCTTAAGTTTGTTTCTTAAAACTATGAATCCCCTGTTCCCTACTGATGCTCTCTCCACCAGAATCTTTTCTTGACTAAAATCGTTATAATATTACTTTGGCTGTCTGGTTTTGCCCAGTTTCCGCTTGCCAAAGATGAACTGATATGCTTTACCTCAAACATCTTTCAGCAACCATCTCCAGTAACTTAAAACACCAAACAAAAATAAGGTCTGGTATTACTCAAACAAATAACCCCCGGGACCAAATAGTACTGTTTCTGCTGGACGGGACTGACCTGCTGGTTTTTCATGCGTGTAGGGTCTTCCATTTTACCCATCAGCTCCAGGAGCATAAAATAGAAACCCTGACAGCTTTCAAAGTAGGCTGTCAATATACAGTACACATATATGGCCGACCCACAGAAAAAATAAAGGCAATGTTGTATAACGTTTCCACAACGTAAGCTTGGTAGCTTTACAATCTGTGTCACTGGCTCTAGGACATTATTACTGCCCAATGCCCACTGCCCCTTCCCACACAGGTGGGCATTATTACTGCCCACTGCCCCTTCACACAGGTGGGCATTATTACTGCCCACTGCCCCTTCCCACACAGGTGGGCATTATTACTGCCCACTGCCCCTTCCCACACAGGTGGGCATTATTACTGCCCACTGCCCCTTCCCACACAGGTGGGCATTATTACTGCCCAACCCCACAGGTGGGCATTATTACTGCCCTCTGCCATTACTCAGTGATGAGTGAGAATGGGTTTGTGGTACAAACATCGCTGTTGAGACGCTTGGCACACGTTTGGGCACACCAAAAATAAACATATACCTGAATCAGGTAGTTTGCCTCGGCTTCTTTTGGTTCGACGAATAGCCCTTTCGTTCTCCTCTGTTAAGTGGCGGTTTCCTCCGCTGTTTGTTAGAGCTGGCTCATTCTGTTGAGGGGGGAGAAAGAGTGAGAGAGAGAGAGAGAGAGAGAGAGAGATGTGAATGATTAACAGTTTGAATGGCAGTGCAGCCCTCAGTTGTACCATTCTCAACTGCATGGGGGTGTCTGGTCCTGAGGAAAGGTTGATATAAGTAATGGTTCTGATCAGAACCAGGGCAGAAATGGACGGACATGTTCTATGTCGACCAATGGTAAAGATACTATGGCATTTGAATGTTGCACTGTGAGCGCTGGGAATCACCGTCTTTCCGTTCCCCATCAGAATAACCTAAGGGAAAGCGAGACAAATCCGCAGAGCAAATAATATCAGTAGGGCTATTGGTATTGAAACGTTTTGAACCAACGTGGCACTATTTAGAAATCCCCTTGCCAGCAAAAGAGGACAAGCTAAAATGTCACAAAGAGATGTCACACGCTGAGCAGGGTGAACTGAGAACGCTTAGAGTCAAAAACCCAGCAAGACCGATATCGCGAGCATGCTTGATGGTACAGGCGTGTGTTGGATCACTCGGTTGAAAGGTTCAAACCCTTTTCACCAACGACTGGGAATTGACCGGGAGATGTCACAGAATGTCAAATCCATCCAGTGTATTGGATACACAATATAACTGGTATTGCAGTACAGACTCATTAAGCAGACGCAGTAGTTCAAAGCTGCTCACATGGCTATTAAAGGCATAATCATTTTTTACTAATATAGACAATCCTACAACAGATACAATCGCAACAAACTGAATTCTAATTACAATTACACAGTAACGATCAATCAGGGCCATCATATAGTCCAACACAGAAGTCAGACAGAAGTTAAATGAATGTAAGCGTTTGGGCCTGTATTAATTTCAGGAGGTTGTGTGTAAAAGGAGGAGGACATAAGATCAAAGAGTGTAAAAACTATCTGAAGGAACTTTTGAACTGAACTTGAAAAAAAAAAAAAAAATGTATTTCTTCCTCGTTAACAAAGAACGGCTGACCGTAGCTGAAGGCGTCAGAAAGCCATGAGTCAGAGTGACACAGTGAAAAGTAAATAATCACACAGTGAACGGGAAAAAAGACCCCGGCCTAACACCACCATGACAGTTATACCTGTGGAGTTGAGGCCGTCTGAAAAGCCCACACCCGCTCTGTTCTCCAGGACACCCATCTCACAAGAATAACCTGTACCTCGCATCCTGCCAGACAGAAGTTGTGTGGACTGTCAGACAAAGAACACAGCAATAGAAGTGTCGTACCGCCATATTTGTTCTTATCCCTTGTTAAATAGACGTGTCGTACCACCATATGTGTTCTTATCCCTTGTTAAATAGACGTGTCGTACGGCCATACGTGTTCTTATCCCTTGTTAAACGTAAACCAAAAACATGACTGAACATAAAGAAAACAGACACCAAAATTATTCACATCCCTAAGCATCTAAAAGCGAAACACAGCAAAAAAAGGTTCAAAATTAATCTTTGCTCCTCTAAAACAGTCCTTCCCCCCCACATATTTGTTTGAAGGATAATTTAAAAACTTTATCTATACGCATCAATAGGATCTGACATCGCAATAAAGCAACATTTAAAGTGACATTTAACTAATTATAATAGCAATTTTTCTGGACAGAATTGGTTCTATTTTGGAGCTGAATGTATTGTCTCTATTTTGGATTAAGAAATTGCTTTTCTCTTTTCATTTTGCAGGAAAGCGAGAACAAAACAACTGAAACCCCCAACCCCAAAAAAATAACAAACAAGATCTAACCATCTGGGTTGAACGGAGGATTTTTGCAAGAAGCCGTCTCCCAAGGAGCAGAGGATAGAATAACAACCAGAGGAAAGTTCCAGATGTTTCCCCCTTTATCACCGTGGAGCGGGACAGAGTCATCAGGGGAGCGAGGTGCTATGTCCTCAGACATTCACCACTTGCATTCTATACAGTATGACGGTTTATAGGGACCACATAAGTAATTAGAGCTGGTTAACAGAACCTTTCAATAGCTTTAGCCATTAAATGGATCAACAAAACAGTAATTATTCTACAGATGAGGCTTCAGGTGGTAGTTAAAAAAAATATATATATATATATCAATTATCAATTATCTGCATGCTTTGTTTACATTAAAAAGATCAGGCCTCAATCAATATAATCGTATAAAATGTGTGTGTCTTAAGATAAATTGTGCAGATAACATTGATACCATTTGAAGATTTTACATGCAAGATAATATATTGGCATACACCATATTCCAGCGCGCCTAATCGGTCTCACGGAATCACGTTCAACAGTCGCCATAGTGTAATTTTACAATGCAGTATTTGTGAATCCGTGAGACTAGCCCTTTGCACTTTTTTTTTTAGCGCGAGCACAGACACCGAATGCTTCAGGTATGCGTCCAATCGTGTTTTAGCTTGCTCCGACACCCAGTGACTGGGACACATGTTACTGCGCATCGTTTATTCTTGACATGCTTTATCACCTTCCCTGTCCCATTAACCTGCAATTACTCTGCAGCTTTTATATAGCCGAGGAAATGAAATTATCACTGGTGCTGACTACTGCCTGATTTTACAAATTCCACTTTTACTGGAGGGGGGGACTAAATCAGGACAATAATAGTGTCAGCATTACGTTGATGACGAAGCGAGTATTAATAATATTAATACTGGAAACGTTTACAAAAGAGAATGCAGAAATAGGTTGAACCAGCTATTACCAGTGTGTAATACCACCCATGTAAGAGCACATGCTTTGTTACACTTGATTTACAACAGTTCTGCATTCTTTCTGGGCGATGATCTTGTTGCAATCTGTATAATTACCTATTCTCGAGATGACTACACAGCAAAAACTGTGTTGGAAAATGTGTTGGAAAACAAAAGATTTTCCGTCTTATAAGAGAAGAGATGGGTAAACCTGGCTACAAGCGGACACCCAAGTAGCGCCGAGATAAAATAAAGAAACTGAAGCGCGAGTGTAATAAGATAAAAGGACCGCGATAACAAATTCTTCCTGGTTCCTTGCACCCACCTACAGAGTGTACATAAAGAACTGTTCCTTTCTACAGGTGGGAAACCAAACGTACTCTTCAGAACAGCACTGCAGAAAACGGTGCGTCTCCGCATTGAACAAAAGGCACCAAGAGTCTCGACGCTTCACTTTTAAGGAAGTGTAGCTGATTTTCTGATTAGGCTGGGATTTTTACCTCTGCGAAAAATGTAACGATACACTGATGGCTGAAGTTCAATGACTGCAGTTTCTGACATTTTCTAATTTAGCCGTCGTTGGCGGGGGTAGAGATATTTACACAAAAGAGCGAGTGGACCTAAAAATATATATTTATATATGAAAATGAGGTGTAAATGAGGGACAAGTTTATGCAAAGCAGAAGGGGGGACACGACTATAAGAAGTTAACGAGTAAGGAAACAATTATGTATCTCTAAGCTTTGTAAAAACACACTCGCTGTAAGTGAGGCAGCTAAAGGGACCCCTGTAAGATAAAGAACGCTAAGCAACGCAAGTTTCACCCTGGAAAAGTCGACTCATAATAAAGCAGAGCTTGAAAAGTCAAAATCAGGAATATTTATAAGGATAGACTGTGCAGAGGGGTTAAAATTATTATAATTTTTTTTAAATGTATGAAGTAGGGAAAAGGCAAATCAGACACGGTTAGAAAGGTCAGTCTGACAATGTGCTCTCCCCTTTAACTAATCATGCTAACAATGCCCTTTAAGTAATCTCCCCTTTAACTAATCATGCTAATCAACACTCAAAGCTCAAAGTGGCATTGAACATTAAACAAGTGGATGCTAACTGCACTCTAATGATGCACTCTAACTAATCATAAGTAAAGATTTATAAATAAAACATTTTCCATCTCTCCCATTATGTGCTCCCAAACCCCAACATCTCTCAGTTTCAAATGTTCTGCCAAAACCCCAACATCTCTCAGTTTTAAAAGGCAAAAGAACATTTTTTAAACTAAAGGACACACTTTATCACTGTGAAAGGAGGACATTCATGGGTGTAATGTCAGCTGGAGCTGGAGGAAAGGATCAGAAAGGATTCTGAGGGGTCCCTCCGTGTTCCTGTTCAACACAGCATCTGGCCCATGTTAGAACTTTACCACATCGCCACGTGCATGACAGGGAACAGTCTGGAAGGAAATTCGAAATCCGATCAAATTATATACTAAAAATAAATAACTGAGTATTGCTCCCCCAAATTGACTTGCACTCTGCTGTATGTGTCAACGAAACCTGGTGCAGGGCTAAGGTCATAAAAATCCCAATTTAGAGAGTAAAGGACTTGATTCACAGGTTGGTCTTTCCTGCACTCAGCGATGAGCTGTGGCAGTCTATAGTGCACTTCAGGTCTACCGGGCTTGTGAAACTGCACCCCCGGGGTCTTTGACGCTAATGGTTTAGAGAATCTGCGTAAAGCGCTAACTAATAACATTTGTGCTTGAGAACTGCCAGCGCTAAACATTCAAACCTCAACAGAAATGCCATCCACCTCTATTCGCCTTTCCATTTTGATCAGGCTACACGTGTTTAGTCTGAGTACAAGTCATAACGCTCCGCTCATTTCACAACAGTTTTGAGCTACTAATAACATGCCTGAAACCATTCGAGGTGGGGGCACCAGATTATTGGGTAGTGTTCGAAAAAGAACAAGTTTACAATGATAATTGTTCGCCGCGTCACAACCCTGTTGACACTACACATCCCCGCCTTTTCCCTCAGCTTTTTCCAAAGCAGTCATGACTTCATATAAATAACTCAAAACGACGCACTCCATCAAACGCTCTCGAAACACATTAAAAGCATGCAGACATGTTTCTTTTGATTCAACCGTCCTCACACAACTTGTAGTCTCGTCGGATAATTTATCATTTTGGTCTGAGCCGAGTGTCGACGCATGAAGCAATGGGGCGCAGGCCATGTCTTTGGCAATTGCTAAAAAATGAGCAGATCCCACTTTCGTAGCGCTTTGGTAATTTGGCAGTAACCGATGAATGACTTCAAGGTCAGGACTTTACAATAGGAATCAAAATGCGGGAGGGAAGATTTATTTGTGACGGGTGGGGGGAAAAAAAAAGTAATGTGGTAATCGTCAGTGTTAAAGAGCCTCCCAATGGCATTCTGTAATCAGTTTAACACACAAGCCATGTCTATCGGAGTCAACAAACTTGTGGGTGAAATTTTATTCCATTGTCATTTTAGGACTGTAACGGATTTAGGTACGCTTCTTTGCAGCAGCGTTTTACTGTGTGTGGCACATAGTTAATGAGTGAAACCTAAGAGCCGCTTACCTGCATATCGGAACATGGCAGCTGTCACCAGCATTCAGGGATGCCGGCTTTCACAGAGTTAAACTCTTGCACCTGTAGAAATCCAGGTGTGTGTGAACGCATACCGTAAGGTGAGAACGGGAAGTGACACAACCCAAAGGAAACTCACAAATAAAACAGATCAGACAGGCAGAAACAGGAGCCCAGGGGTGGGGTGTCACCCGTTTTATCACAACTAGAGGACGCTGACCTGCCAAGCGCTCAGCTAATAAAGCCGGAGAGACGCGTTGTCTAGACGGTGCAACTCGACTCGGGCCACGAGGGTGGCACGACGTGGCGCTCCTGTGCAGGCTGTTACCAGAGAGTTTTAGGTTGCAGACTTCGGATGACGTTGTCATCTCATCAACCGTCTTGAAATGAGAGCAGTCACGGCAGCACCGGCCTGTGGAAGTTTGACCAGCGAGCAGGGCAGTAGTATCCCGACCGCACCCTTGGAAAGGCAGGAAAACGTGGTCAACCTCAGCTGAACCTGCGTCACCTGGCTTTCATTACTGGCGAGAAAACGTTCCTTCTGATGAGCTCATTTACGCAAGACAAGTCTCTCCAGGAGCCCAATGCGAAACAGACAGCCCATTTACTCAGCAGAAAACCAATTATTCCAACGTACGCAGAGCCCATGTTGATATCCGCCAAACCCATCACTTAAGAAGCAGAGTGGGGCAAGCACTGAATACCATTTAGACTCTCAGCTTGATCTAGGACCCCCGTCTGCCAAATATAAGTTCCGCCTGGGGGATCTAGACCCGGTGGGGGATGGGCTCACGTTTTGGCCCAATGCGCCGGATAGGGGTTGGACCAATCAGAAAAAGAAGGTGAAGAGACAGACCGGAATAATTGGACAGCATTAGTCACAAGGACCACCCAGCCTCTCCCCTTCAGCCATTCCCTGACGTGGCGTTCGGAGACCAAGCGGGAAAACCAACCTGCTTCGCACTCGAACCGGCACGGCCGATTCAACACAAACTCAAAACGGATCGGACGCATTGTCCTCGTATTTCGGGAATCTTTTCGAGAAAAAGCCCGGTCATGTCCCAGTCATGGGAATTTGGGAATGCAAGCTTTTGCGGCGGCACGGGCAACCATACCGGAACAAAAGGATCATGTCTGGGAATGCTGCAAAAATGTAAAAAAATGATACATTTAGATTTCGTAGCTGAGGGCATCTGTAATACAGATAGGTTTTTTTGGGGCCTCCGTGCGTGCCACGGCGATACAAACAGAGGGTCGTTTGGTAATCATATCATCTTGAAGCACCGAGCTCATCCATAAATCATAGAAACCGAACACAAGTCAGACTCTGGGCTAAGCCACATTTTTGGGAGGTAAGAAGGCCGTGCCAAGGTACGATGGGATTCTTGGTCTGCACATCTCAGAAAAAGGTCCAAACAACATTTTTGGTGGCTGCGGGGAAAAGAAAAATAGTAACCGTGAAACCGAAATGTCATAAAGGTGACATGACCATGTTAACAGGCTATACTTCTGACAGGTACAGATGTTTTATTAAAGTAAGAATAAAGGCTTCAGGTATGAGCAGGTATGAACAGAGGCCGGAAGAAAGTAATTTTTGTTTTCTGTTAGAATAGTTTGGGAGAGCATTCCATGGTTGGTATGTTGTTTGTGTCCGTAACATAAGAACCTGCTCTGGAAGAGGAAAGGGTGAAATTTTAAATAGTTTTTTCCACTAATGCAATCTCCCCGCTAGATTAATGGAAGGACAGGGAGTGTCCGAGTGTTTGTGGCGAGTGCAAACTCTTGACACACAGTAGCACAAATCTTTTACATTCACATACATTTCTCTTTCAAGCCAGCGGCTCAGCCCGATTTCCCTCCCTGTCAAATAAAAATTAGTGATTTTAGCGTTGCACGCAGTACACATAAACACTTGCGCACTGATTCTGTGGAACGTTTCGCAAACACTGCCATGAATCATTTCAGGTGTAAACATGACCGCCGATGCTTACAGAAAACAGAATAGGGCGTATATAGTATGGGAACGTAAATGACCACTCTGCCACATGAGAATCAAACAGCCAACGATGGAAACCACTTCTCACGACTCCCTCAAGGAAACCATTCATGAGATTAAGACCACTACTCACGGCTAGGTAAATCACGGCAGATTAAACACACTCGTTTTGCCCACAGCAACACCCGTATGAACAGTGAGTAACCGATACCCCAAAAACATTTAAGGTAAGAAAGGTTTTCATAAACATACAATGCAATACCCGTTTGACAATTATACCATTACCACACACTTACTAGAAACTGCAAGTATTAAGAGTAGATGTGAAAACTGTAACTTGTTTTCAAAATGATTATGGTCAGCTGTTTGAGTACTTTGGTTAACAATCAGGCATGATTAGGGCCCCACCCGCCCAATAAAAAATTGATTAACTTTAGCCCTTACCATCAGAGGGATGATGTCAGCGCAAACTGGTTCTAGAGGCACATCATGATAAACACACACACACACACACAAAGATATATATGTTATATTATATTATATTATATTATATATGTCTGAATTGTTGTTGATGGCACATTGAACAAACAGAGAATGTTTGGGACAGTAATACATTTTCCCCAGGAGTGGATGTCCTGCCAAAATCGCTCCAAAAGCAAGGCGTAAAATCATCCAGTACACTAGATCAACATTCAGGGATCTGCAGGTCAGTGTTCACGACCGGGGAATTGGGTGTTGCAAAACTTTATTTAATCAATAAATATAACAAGCTTTGTGTCATTTGCTCATTCATGTTCTCTTTTATCCAACATGACGTTCCGGTGAAGGTCTACTAACAAAAATGCAGACAAGCTCACAAGCAACTTTAAATATTCATTTTGCTTCAAATTAGCCTTTACCCAAGTAAACGTTCTGTGTTTTTAAATTTCATGGCCAAATATTTTGTGGTTAATATTGTCATCAGGGTGGTTAAATTTGTTGTGTCAGGGTGGTTAAATAAAGAAGCACTTCTTCAAGTCTTCTGCGCGACCAGAACGTGGATTATTAACAACCGGAAACACGGTTCCCTCTAGTAACAGACCAAATGTTCATAATATACCCCACTCAAGATGATAGTGGAATTGAAGGGGTCAATAAGGAGATATAAAGAAGCAGGCAGGTTAGCAAGGTGTCGTCGAGCTTTGAGAGATGAGAAAGATTTAACAGCAATCGTGGGGCAGGAGTGACTCTCTCAGAGAAGAACCGCTGTCTGTCGGAGTGGATCGTTATGGAAACAGCACGAGTTGCATCAACAAGCCGGTCATACCTGCACGTGGGTCACTAGGGCTGGCTGGAGATGGGTTCGAATTTATCCAAATCTATCTATTCCAAACGCTGCGCCAGTTCCAGCTGCGCTGTACATTTGTTTGGCATATTGGGTTTCAGTCAGGTGTACATTTCGGAGCGGGGCGAAGTTTGTTCGCAATGTTTGATGGTATGGACATAACAAAACAAAACAAAAAACAAAAAGAACAAAGCGAAAAACAAAAGCTCCGACTGCCAGGGTAACCCCCGAACCCACCCCCCCCTTACCTTTTGTACCGTTTTGGTTTGGTCAGGAGGAAAGAAAACAGAAACAAAAAAAAACACCACATGTGGAACAGATTAAAGCCGCTGTAAACAGCCTCCAGCTCTAAGACAGGCACCGGCCGCCAGGTTGCTCCAGACCCATCCCATACTTTCAGTGTCATTTTCAAGGTTTGGAACCACATGTCTGTGGAAGTCGCACGATGAGACAAAGTGAAACCCTATAGCTCGACGCGTCAAAACCTACCCAATCAAAGGGCAGCGCTAAAAATTGATTAGCATCTCTGATCACCATCTACAGATCTACGGATGGCGATCCAGCTATTTATTTACATGCCAGGTCCAGACGGTTTTTTTTCTCTGCATAAAGCAGCCTTGTTGATGAAAGCCGGATAGGTAACCTTGAGTGTCTGTGTAAAAAATCTGTCCCCTTTCATTAAAAAAATAAATACCATTGAATGAGGGAAAAAAGTATAACCAGAGGTAGACTGCATCAGCAAATGTTGACAATCCTACATGGTCAGGTTTAAATTTAGAAGCCCAACTTCAAAACAACATAAAATCGCTTGGACACTGTTGGCCCGTTCATTTGGATCCAAAGCACGCGCTGTCTCCAGCCCCTATTTTTAATCATATGCAGATTTCCGCTCAACCTCTGGCCCAAGAGCTGGGGTTGGACGTCGGCTGAGGAGCGTCACAGGGCCAGAAATCCAGCCGAGCTTATCGATGATCAAATGGTAATGTTGATATCTGGCGATTCCAGATTAATTACTCTCAAGCACGCAATGATACATAACAGAAGGAGGTAAAAAAAAAAAAAAAAAAGGAAAGGAAAAAGAAAATAAGGTAATTTTAAAACTAGGAGAACTGGGTTGGCCACCAACTTCTTAAATCTACGGCAACTGGCAACTGCTCTCGTCTCCGACCGTATCTTCAAGACCGTTTTCTGGTCTTCCTCAAAAGCTGCTTCCATCAATAATTAGCATGTTGCTCTGAATAAGCGCATCTGGTTAAGTAAACACATTTAAGGTCAAATGTAGCCGGGTTTTCTTTTATTGCCTTGCGACAAGCAAAGGCCTACCTCGTACAGCGATCGGCTTCCTTTTGGGAAACCGAGCAGGTCCATCAGGGTACGGGCCATCATTTGTTTGTTTGTGTTACATTACAGCTTGACACTAGGATGTACTACAAGGGTAAGATGAAAAGAACCGAGTTGGACCTTGTACGGGAGCGTCGGGTAAGCGTGGTAATCTGATCGTAGTTTAAACATGTCTGCTTTGGGGCATCAATCATCAAGCAGTTACACACTTCCTTTAACAGACAAACCTTTTTTTGTCTGTGCCATGTGAGAGCGGTGATTAGGGAACTAGACTTGTGACCAGGAGTCTGAAGGTTCAACTCTCAGGAGGGGCACCAGTCGTACCCTTAAGCAAAATTACCTTGCCTGATATTGCTGCATTAATTACCTAGCAGTCTAAATAGACGGAGATTGTACGTCCTTACAAATACACGACCATTGAAGCCAAATTGTCTTGCAATCCTTGAGTCGAGTGGAGATTAAGGTAAACTGACTGTCCTTCAAGTGGAAATAATGTTAGGCTTTTCCCAAGCGACACCCTGACAGCCTGCTATTAATGGACTATAGTGGCTGACCCTGCTGTAGAGCCAAGACCCGCCAGGGGGCCCTTGGTGATGTGTTCTCACCCAATAAACCTGGGACTGCGCCGGGGAGGGGCTTGTCCGTTCGCCGGCCTCCAGATGTTCCGTCCGGGCGGGCGGCTAGGCCGTGATGCGCAGATGGCTTGCAGCTGTGGTGGCATTGGAGCTGGGGCCCGCAGCGTTCGGGCCCCCAGCGACGACTGAAGGCCACTGCTGTTCTGGGAGCGCACCGGTCTCCAGTCTATCCACCCCACCACAGCCATCGCGTCTCCTTCCCACGGGTGACGGACGGGTCGCTGGCACCAGAATTGTGCGGGCACAACACAGCAGGTTGGCCGTTGGAGCAATGGCGCCTTGTGGGATCTTTCACGCGCTTGATCTCTGCTTTCCAGAGCGAGGCTACCAGCCAAACTGACTTTCTCAGGATCGGCACACAAAATAAACTTATTGAAGTGGAATCGGTCACAAATCTTCACTTGGTGGTTTTGTAAGCTCGTCGTACAGACACAGAAAATTCCTTCCACGCTTTGTAGCTTCTGTCCAACCCTGAGCAAGCAGCATCATCATCCAATCCGCATTCTAAAGCATATAAATGTAAATGCATCTAAATGCATTTAGAGCATTTGCATGGTGTTGCCAGAATGTTGCCGCAGCAGTCAAATAACCTGTGAGTAAGGCACCTAACCTGAATGGCCCCAGTGAATATGTAGCAGTACAAAGAGTACAAAGTCGCTCCGGAAGTGAGCATCACCCTGGAAAAACGATATCTGACTGTTACCAGCAATCTGGCAACCGTCGCCCTGAGCATCCAAAAAAGCCCCCTGCTCACTGAGCAGAAGTGCGCTTAAATCAGGGTCCTCAGAAACCAAAACGCCTGGAAATGAAAAAGAGTCTTAAAAACAAAACACTCTCAAAAAATTAACCCACCTAGAGTTTCTGTCATAAAGAGCCAAATCATTAGGTCAGGCACACAGAGGAATCCTTGGCAAAACAAATTACTAGGTGAATACCGAGTGGCGACTGCCCTGTCAGAGATAATGGAAGCCACATGCTTGCACCAGAGGGAGTATCTACTGTTATCTTAGACAAACAGCTAATTTGAGCCCATTAAATGATTCTTAAGTTCTTTAAAAGGGAGACCAGTAACGAGAAAAGGTCTGATAGGTTTGCTTTCTCTGCGGGTGGTATTTGTAAGGGCCACCCAATATCTGTAGAGGAACCCCCATATCTGGCAGAAAATCTGTGCTTTCCATGTCAGTCACCACTCCTTCGTAAGAACTTTGTACGATTTTAACCGAATACAGTTTGTGAGCTTTTGGTTCCCAGTTCCATAGCTTTAGCCATTAGCTGAGGACTATTAAAACAGTCCTCAGACTGTTCTCTGTCCCATCAATCAGTGATGATGTGGCTCGACAGAGTCAGTGCATGCCCTTGGCGTAAACTGTTGTGTAGTCTTTTTAACATAAACCACGCTTTTCTGTCGTCGAGCATTTTAAAAATCCACTTTTTCAATGGGTGGACCGTGTTCAACAAATGCCTTATTTTGACCAATGAACCAATTTTAAAAGTAAGCGAATTCTGATTACGCATCAGAACCAAGAAAAGGGAGTCCATTAGACAAGTCATCCTCGTTATACTCGTCATACTGCTCTCTATTGGAATTAGACAGCACACGTCAAATCCTGACACGGCCGTGGTATGCACATGTACAACTTCATTCTTTCAGAAGACCTTAAAGGACTACTTTCACAAGGAAGATATGTCCACATCAGTTAAGCCAAAGAAAAAGTTATTTGGAACATAAACTTGACTTCTCTTCTGGTCCATTACTGAGCCCACTCAGGTGACTTTAATATGGTCCTTAAGAATCTGTTGGGTGTTTTTTCTCCTTTATAGAAAAGCAAGACACCCAGCAATGTGAACCCCACAGTCCTCTCTCTCCAACAACAGAAAAGCCTGGAATAAAACATCATTGTCTCCAAGAAGGACTTTGATCAGAAACAGAGTTTTTTAACGGGATAATGATTTAAATATTGCTGCTTAGGAATTGTGTAGCTTTATGAAGGAAAAGTTGATGCACTTCACAGAGAGAAGCTGGCGGATGAGCAAACGCCGCATTCTGTAGTGAGTAACTATTTTGGCAGAACTTCACTGAAATATAGACTTTAAAAAAAACAAAAAACAATACAGTTTACAGCCATTTCAAGTGTCCACTTTGGTAAAATAGAACCACATTAGGTATAGATCTTCACTGTAATACAGAGGGATGGAAACATACATATAGTGCAAACTACAACATGTAAGTTTAGTTTTAATTGAGCATATTCCTATGCCATGATACACATAATGGAGTTATGGAACTATGGCAACTGAGATGACGGTATTAGAGGATGATGAACCACAATTTGCAAATGAAAAAGAAATACAGTAATTCGGGGGCAGTAATGGCTAGGACTTGTCCGTACGGTCGCAGTTACCACCTCATTGGCCCGCGCCTGTCTCTTTAGGCCAGGCATCACCCACCGAGCCAGATATTACGTACCGTTTTCTGCAACAAACAACCGATAAACTTCTAGAGACGCATACGATTTATGGATTTCAGCTTCTAATAACAGGTTCATGAAGCCAAAAAGCTTTCCAGGTTATTTGCTGACAATTTATTGCCTATGTAAAAGCATTTTACAGGGCAAGGCTGTAAAACAGAAAACAGTATTTAGAGTGTTGGCCTGTAAACAGCATCTAAAAAAGAGGAACAGAATGGCGTTCAAAGGCCACACACAACGTTCAGTGTGAATATCTGTTGCTATTGAGACAAAAGAAGCAACTGGATATTCCAACGCTGTCCTTCCAACAAAGGCTGTTTCAACGGCCTGATGCAACTGCACATTAGGGCGATTCCCTGAAACGTAATGCCATTCAGCGATTTTCCCCGTCGTTTAAAAAACAAACAAACCACAAAAACGGCATAAAAAAAGAAATGCCGCCAATCTTCCAAAAAAAAACGACCTCGTGATCGATCTGCGCAGACGCGGAAGGGGCTGCCTGCCAGCGGGATTGGCACCGGAGCCGCGGAAGCGATTTACTCTCTGCGACTGTCGGATAGGCCACACGAGCCATTAAAAGGGGCCTAATGGGGCGTTTGCCGAAACAGCCCGTAAGTGCTGACAAACTCGGAAATCATTACCGCGGTTTTACGAGGATGTAATGAAAGAAGGCAGGCAATTGTCGGCTGATCCCTTTTCTTCGAGAAGGGACGTTTACATTTTTGCGGGGAAAACTGTGCCCGGGGCACGATACTCAGGAAGGGGCCAACCTAACAACACAGCAAGGCAGGACTGTGGCAGTGCCCGGTGGAGGTGGTGTCTGTGCCCCGCAGAGCGCAGTCTAAATCGGGACAGCGGGGGGGGGGGGGGGGACCAAAAGGCCACCCACAAAAAACCCACCCCCCAACCCCCCAAAAAAAACCCCCCCCCCCCCACAAAAAAAAAATACAAAAAAAACCCAAAAAAATGACACAAAACAAAAAACAAA